>ML800441.1:137845-154826 GCA_009831015.1 Picea engelmannii | reverse complement strand
ACTTTCGGTTTTGGGAGAAAACAAGAGAGCGCCGAGCTCAACAAAGGAACTATGGCCTATTCTCTTCACACCTGAGACCTTCCAACAAATGCACCTATGCCTGAAGCAACCATCACGAAATTGGGTATCCAATGGTGCGAGCAGAGGTGTGGTATGAGAGTGACAAAGGTAAGGACGATGGCCAAGTGTAAGTCGCTCCTTGCAATTCCTTCGCAAAATCCGCCACAAAACTGGGTATCCAATGGTGCAAGAAGAAATGTGGTATGGACGTGAAAAGGTAAGGATTATGGCCAAGTGTAAGTCGCTCCTCCATATCAATGGAAACCTCCAATTCCTTCACATCTATTGCCGGACATCAACCTCAACCAAATGGTGTAGGCGGCATGTGTGAATTCCCAACGGCCTCCATAATTGAAAACAACTATTGGTCGGGCACAAACATATCCCAACGAACTCAATAAACTTACTAGCTGAAAATTAAGCGTAGAATTAGAAGTTTTAGGAAAACAATTGCAAGAGACAATTCGGGTCATTGATCTCAACTACGTTTTGACTGTTGTGTTTCACAAAATATTAAGGGAATTGATTTTTGGGTATGAATTAAAAATCATCTCTCTTAAATGGCAATGAAATCGAGCTATGGACAAATGTTGGCAAAGCAACGAACAACAACGCTTGTTTGAGGATTTATTGTAATGGAAGTATTCACATTAATTTATAACCCGAAAAAAACTAAACCATAACACATTATAGTGAATTCACATAATAATTAATTCAAAATAAATATTGATATTCTATCCTATAAATCTAAAAGGAAAAACCAACTTGGAATGTTTGCTTAGTTCTCATTTGGGGTATCACTAGTTACAATGTAGCTCATAGCTCTCTATGTATATTTTCCTTTATTGACCAACAAAATTCCTTTGAGAGTGAAAGTATAGGAACAAATAGTGAGAGATGGGGTAATGGGAAGGCCAACTAGGTGATGTTTCATTTTTCATTCCTCAAATTATTCTCTCTTATTTTATTTTTTATTTTTCACTTTATCTTATTCCACTTTACATTGCATTCTCTTTTACATAGTTTACTAACCTTCATTAATTGTCGAATTGAGTTTTACAACCATCTCTTATTTTAGTTCCATTTCTTATCACACCTCCCCGTGGAGAATATTTTTGGTCTCTAAAAGTTTGAAGGAAACCGATATGGATCGTTGTACCTTTTGTTTGCTTCTCTAGCATTTGGCTTTGGCTTTGGCTCCTGGATATAGTTTTGGCTCTCACTCATGCCTCTAGTTCTCGCTATGGCTCTAGAGGCCTACTCAAATCTTAGCTTTGAGCAATCTCTAGATCAAAACTTTACAATCAACATTCATTCCCATCTCTCCCAGTCTTGGAAATGATCCATATTAGCAGTCAATGAAGCCAAGTCGAATGTTGGTCTATGTTCAGTGTGACCCCCCAACACACTATGCCATCACGTACAAATTCCACACTGGAAGTGTGGTTTATGTTCTCATGGATCAATTTCTTTTTGGTGCGGAAACAACCCTCCCATGCTTGCACATGCTTGCAAGAACGTCACATAGTTATCAATAACTCCTCCAAGTTCATTGACCTCCATGCACCAATCTTTGGCACATCTTCAATAATGGGTTCTTCTGATGCAATATCAAAACAACAATTAGATTGTGGCTTACCTTGGCATCATCGATTTTTTCGTCTTTTTGATGTCAATAGCCTCCTTTTCTTCTATAGCTCCTTGGATAGATTCTACTCCTTGGATTGGATATGAAGACAACTTTTTATCTTCTTCAATATTCACTCTCCACACTCTTTTGTTGTCTCGGAAGTTTTTTGAGTGAATCTCTAGGCAAAGTCACCAACACTTTTCTATGAAATTGCTTCCCAATGGACACTCAAATTAATTCCCCTTAAGTATTCCAACTATTATTTGTTTTCTTTACCCATGGCACTAGGTCTATATGGTTTTCTTCAAAGTATTATGAGTTGCAGCATGGTGAAGTATTCAACTACTTTGATACATGGGGACTTCACCTTATTTACCAATATATTATCAAGTTCGTTCATAAAGGAGTGTTTAAATTTGTGAAAAATAAAGTCAATATATTTTAGGTATTGTCCTCGGGGGGTTTATAGGTATTTGGGAGTATATAGTAAAATATGATTTTATTTATTTATTAGAAAGATGTATTGGGAGGGGAGTTCAACAAAAGGATTTTGAGAGGTGTTTATTAATCTTTAATATCCCACAAATTTATCTGCTATGTCACACGTTCATTGAGTGAATACTCCATGCTGTGATACAACGATATGATCTTATATCCCTCTATCTTCACCAACCAACACAGATCCTCTGTTAAAGTTAAAATATGTTCTATGTTTCTCTACCATGTACGCCTATTTTCTTTTGATGGCTACAAGGCCTATAATATTCCAACCAAAGGCCCATTATTTTCCATTGAAGCCTTCACACAACAACTATGGGGAAATGTTATGACAATCAAATCTTTAATTCAAAATGATGTCACAGATTTTCAAAAGTCATTTACATGGATTCTGAGCTCAATGGAATTATCAATACAACTTCCCTACTCCTTGTTCTTCAATGTCATGTAAGGATGAGTTTTGTTGATTCCAAGGTTTGAGTGTTTGGTTGTCTTATATGAAACTTATATCCTTTGAAAGGATACTGCGTTGTATAGCTTGCAAATAACAACTAATTAACAATGCCAAGCAATGAACAAAGTTGATACACCATCATACCATCATATATCTCTGTGTTATTAATGAAGAACATGTATATTTCTTAGTACTATTAAAGAGTGCAATATAGGTACTATCATTGTTTATGAATGTAGTATCAACTAGCAAGCTTTATTACAACACTCCGAACCCTTGAGAATAATCACCCTTCTAGTTATAACTCACTACAATGACAATGGCTCCAATCTCATGCTATGTCATGTATTGAGGTTGTCAAGAGTATACCATGAATGAGAGAAGGGATGGCTATGGTAATTTATGGAAAACACACAATATGAATATCTCGAAAAATATTAAACAATGCTTCAATAGCATAGCATACACTGTAGCATTGATTATGAGTAGAGGTTATTTTTTAGTGGCAACGTTTCCCCTTTTTTTTTCTAGAGTTGGAAATAATTATGAGTAGAGTTTATTTTCTTAGTGGCAACGTTACTTTGGTATTGATTATGAGTAGAGGTTATTTTTTTAGCGGCAAAGTTTCCCTTCTTTTCTTCTAGAGGTGGCATTGATTGTGAGTAGAGGTTATTTTCTTAGTGGCAACGTTTCCCTTCTACTCTTCTAGAGGTGGCCCTTCTACTCTTCTAGAGGTGGCAGGACTGCTTTCCCCTTCTTTGATGATATTTCCATGGCATGCTAGATGTTTCCTTCAACCATGGAATCGATACCAAAGAGGCTTCATTTAAGTGTGGGAGAAAAGAAGAGAGTGCCAAGCTGAACAAAGAAACCATTCCCTCTTCTCTTCACATCCCTGAACTTCCAACAAATGCACCTATGCCTGAATAAACCATAATGAAATTGGGTATCCAATGGCGCGAGCATAGGTGTGGTATTAGTGTGAAAAATGTAAGGATGATGGCCAAATGTACCCCGCTCCTCCATAGTAATGGAAACCTCCAAATCCTTTATAGAAACCACCACAAAATTGGGTATCCACTAGTTAACGGAGACGTGTGGTCTGAACATGACAAAGGTAAGGATGATGTCTAAGTGCACGCCACTCCTCCACAGCAATGAAAACCTCCAACTCCTTCACATCTATTTCTAAGCAACAACCTCACCCAAATGGTGAAGGATACTTGTGTGAATTCCCAACGGCCTCCATGATCAATAACAACTATTGGTTAGACACAAAAATATCCTTAAGAGTCAATGATCTTAGTGATGAGAGAAGAAATACGAGGGTGATATCCTTTTGATTGATGGAATTCACATTAAGGAAATTGATTTATGAATTAAAAATAATCTCAGTCAAATGGTAGTGAAATCAAGCCATCCACAAAATAAGCTCAAACAATAGAAACACAGCTCGCTATAGTGAATTCATAGAATAATTAATTCACAGTAAACATTGAGATTTTACTCAAGAAATTAAAAAATAGTAATTCATAATAAACATTAAGATTTTACCTTAGAAACATAAATGGAAAAACTAATTTATAATGTTTTGTGAGTTTTCATTTTGGCAATTTATGGTTACAATGTAACTAATATCTCTTTCTCCTTCTTTTTCTCTCTTGTCCAACAAAATCCTTTTGAGAGTGAAAGTATAAGAATAAATAGGGAGAGTTGGGGTAATGGGAAGGTCAGGATGACCTTTCATTTCCCATTCCTTATTCAATTCTCTCTTATTTTGTTTTTTATTTTTATTTTTTAAGTTTTCTTCTTTGTCTTATTCTCTCTTACATTGTTTTTTACATAGTTTACTAACCTATTTCCTTATTTTGGATCAATAGAATAGAGGGTTTTCTTACCTCTTATTACACCTTTCTCCATTCAATAATTTTAGTGATCACTATAATCAAATTCAACTTTAAAGTACTTGTAAAAAAGAACCACTTCCAATTTCACACCATTAACTATGATCCGTATATGGACTATCTATTACCATTACCTTTATTTTGTTTATGTTGAATTTTTTTTTAAGAGTAGCCAAAATTTTTTCTTAAAACAATGTTATTAGAGACTATCTTTATGTTTTTCTAATAATACAACATCATGTGTAAAAGTCATCAATAATAAAACATATCTTAATTTTTCTTTTTACTCATTAGGTAAATATAACTAGTTTTTAATAAATCTACTTCAGATATAGGTTTTTCAGCCATGCCTATAACTATATTTTTTTTTTTTTATAAATCTGGTTCAGATATAGGATTTTCAGCCTTGCCTTAATCTAAAAGGGTAATCGAAGGAATAATGTAAACTTGATCACGATCCTATCAAACAAATTGTTTTCTAGAATTATAAAATAATCCAATACACTCTGATGCTTCTTATATTTTTAAATCCTAAACTAATCTTTTTTTAATGTTCTTCCTATCAAATTCTTCCATTTGCACTACCACTTCCTAAACTAATCTCGGTATTTAGTTATCGGAACTACCACGACTATTGCCCTTCCCATCTAACATTTTCCATCGTTACGCTATGCTACTTGCATTGCTATCGCTAGATAGCTACACTACGTAACGCTCTTACGTGTTAGGTGCACTACCACTTCCTAAACTAATCTCGGTATTTAGTTATCGGAACTACCACGACTATTGCCCTTCCCATCTAACATTTTCCATCGTTACGCTATGCTACTTGCATTGCTATCGCTAGATAGCTGCACTACGTAACGCTCTTACGTGTTAGGGATAACTCAATCACTTCATTTTTTGATGGTTACTTATGCAAATTTTCATTTCTATTATTGTTTTAATTCAATTCATTGTGTAAGAGTGATAACTCTAATTTGGAATTGCAATCTGTGTTTGATGAGCAACATGTTATATATATATAATATTTTTTTTTAATAATATTATATTTATTTTTGATAATATTATAGAGTAAAAAGTTTATATTTTAATTCTTAATTTTTAAAAAGTAAATGTTTATAAAATTTTTTAATTTTTTTTAATTTTATTTCAATATTTTGAAAAGTATTTTTTTTCAATTTCCAACTCTACAACTAAATTTCTCAAAAATTGTTTTGTTAAAATATAATTAATTCACACATGTTACTAATGAAGTGTCTGACCTCACACAAGTTAAGCAGGTAACAACATAAGGTGACCTATGTGAGTAAGTTAGAAATATTACACTCTAAATCAAAGAAGTAGTTGAGTGCATGGCTCAAGAAAATAAGGAGATAAAACCAAGATTAAACTTGATTTTGATAACTATGTTCAATATTGTATAAATACATATGTTGTTTGTTGGAATATATAATTCCTACTTATCTATTATACTTGCTAATGTATTGAGAGGTAGAGTTAATCTCTACGTGAGTTGTGTGATCGTATTATTAAAAGGTTGTTAGAGAATTCGATTTGTGAGATCCTTGTTTGGTGTGTGGTTGAGATATTCTCTCAACGTCTCCAATTATCTTTAGAATAAGTTAGATCTGATAACAAACTGTACACTCTATATAACAACCTGTACACTCTATATTTGGATATTAAAGAGGACATGGGAGATGAATGATCCAAATTCGGTGCAATGAGGCACATTTTTGTGGACAAGCATAGTGTCAGGCATGTATACCTGCATTTTGATAGTGCAACATATGCAATTGGTACCCAACGTGCTCTTCATGGCAGATGGTTTGCTGGAAAAATGATTACAGCAACATTCATGCCGTGTTATACCTATGAGGGTTTTCGAGTAACCGAGAACCCTCGAAACGCCTGCTAATTCCAGTAAATAGACCGGCAGTTAGTGCAACCTATAGTTCTATGTCTATGCCATATATTCCAATGAAGGCTTTCATCTCGGAGCATTCTCCACGTGGTGGCTTGGGTATGGTCAAGCCGTATCTAGATGGGGCTCTGTTTGGATCTGGCAATTGCTCCAGCCCAGGTTCGGGTTACAATTCGGGACATAATTCTATAGGCGAAGATATGGTGGGACAACCTTTTTGGCAGCAGAATGGGGGTGGTTCTCTCATGCCAAGTCCAAGAATGAGGAGTCCAGGTCCAAGTTCACGAGCCCCGAGAAGCATCTCGTGAATAAGAATTCTAATGTTCAGCTTCTTTCTCTTACGTTGTTGGAGACTTTGATAAAGAATTGTGGTGACCCTGTTCATCAGTAAGTGGCTGAGTGGGATGTGTTGCATGAGATGGTGAAGCTAGTAAAGAAATAAGGCTGATGTGGCAGTGAAAGGAAGCCGCCTTGTTGGTGCAGAGGAGAGCGTGAGATAACTCTTCATTGTTGAGAAAGAGAAGTTGTTTGTTGTTGTTGTTGTTTGTAGAACTCTTTGTTTCTGTGAAGCGTATTGAAACTAGGAAACTATGTTTTGAAGAGTCACGAGCCGAAAGGGAAGAGAGACTCGGTTGGGCGTTGTCCTGGAGGATGCTGTTGTTGTTTGCTGAGGACGTAGGAAGGACAAAGGCATCATTGCTTGGAGGTGTTATAGCGAAATGAAGTGAGGTGTACGTTCTCATTCCGTTGAACTCACACATCCTCCAAATTAAATCACAAAAGTAAGAAAGTGAGATTGAGTTGTGCTTATATTTTTTGGTTTGAAGGTGTGCATAGTTATGTTATTTGTGAGACATGTAATTGAAAGCAAGACTAGGATATTTTGATGTAGTGGTCCTAGAAAATTCTATGTACCTGAGCCATTGTATACCCCCTAATGTGAAATGTTCGTGGTAATCTAGAAACCACTATGTAAAGCATAGTTACAGGTAATCCGAGAAAACCTGATGCATGGTTGAGGGTAATCCAAGAAAACCCAGAGCATGGTTACAGGTAATCCAAGAAAACCTGGTGCATGGTTGAGGGTAATCCGAGAAAACCCAGAGCATGGTTATGGGTAAGCTGAAATAAAACCCAGGTTGATGATGATGTGATGAAGGGGGAGCTATGAGGAAGAATGGTTGAATGAACCATGTACCTGAAAAAGATTCCTATAGAACTGACGGTTACAACGGGTGATGACCCATGTATTCCGATAGATGGTTTTCTTTTTATATGGACGTCAATAATCAGATGCAGGTACAAAAGGAAACACACAAAGATATGACCACATAGATATTTAGATAAGTAGTCATTAAGGGAGAGTGTTGGAATATATAATTCCTACTTATCTATTATACTTTCTAATGTATTGAGAGGTAGAGTTAATCTCTACATGAGTTGTGTGATCCTATTATTAAGAGCTTGTTAGAGAGTTGGATTTGTGAGATCCTTGTTTGGTGTGTGGTTGAGATATTCTCTCAACCTTTCCAATTATCTTTAGAATAAGTTAGATCTGATAACAACCTGTACACTCTATATAATAGAGTCCATTATATTGATATTGTAAGCAATTGAATATTTATTTATCACTCTACTCTCCCATTTTAACACTGTTTAATGTAATAGACAAATAAGTAATTTTTTTATGTATGCTCTCGCACCTGCAAATGTTTATTTGGTATCAGAAATTATAGGGGCTTGACTCCCTCATGGGAGAGCCCACGAAGATGAGAATCTAAGGGCGTAGTACTGTGTAGACTTAAGCATAGGAGTAGGGTAGAGATAGTTGTGTGCGTAGTTGTGTAAGAGAGACCTGTTGTTGTGAAGAAGAGAAGCCCTATGAGTGAGCTGTGATGGAAGTTTGAGCGCTAATGCTGGTTGACCCTTGTTGGAGAAGTCGCTGGAATTCTGAGAAGACCCTAGATCATAAAGAGAACACTGGAAGTTTGGGAGAATTGATTAATCCAGTTTGATCGTCAATAGATTGAAAAATGGTTTCCAAAGTCAAAACCCTAACAGCTCGGTTCAATACAAATAATAATAATAGGACTTAAATGTAATAATAATAGTAGTTTATCTAGATTTTAATTTAATTTTATATTAGATTTTGGAGATATATAAAATTGTTGGTGAATTGTAATTTTTTTATCATTTGATTTGCAGTTTGAATGCAAAGATGAATCAACACCGGAAAAACCTCTAATCCATCATGACTATACAATTTGTCTACAATTCCATTTATATTTTTCAAAATTATCACTGGTTTCTCAACAACAATTCCATTCATTTTTCCAAATTTCTCACTGGTTTCTCAACAAAATTTGTTGATCAGAAAATGCAACCAGAAAAATTTTAAAAACTCTAATATTTCTGTTTAATACAAAGCCATAGTTACATCCCATGGAACCCTAGTTATCAGCTTCCAACCCTAATTACCAGGTAGCAATAGATGGGCAAATTGGATCCCCTATTAATATTCACACTCGCTTCAATCCAATTCTTCACTGCGGGTTAGCTGAAGCTTCGCAAACGTGAAATGTATTACAATTGTCTCGCAGTCAGGCTTCTGCGGCGAAGACGACGTTCAGCATTGAGGTACTTCCTCTAAGCTCGAATGATCAATCCGGGAACCCTAGTTCACGTCCTCATCTGCCTTACAACCCAAAATCCCTAGTTCATGACAACGCCCAATACCAAGTATAAAGCAATAATTTTCAAAATGACCATTTTGGCGCGGATCGACGTGGGGAATTCTGAGTCAGTTGCAGGTCTGCTTGATGCACATATTTTGATCCAAATAACAACGCGTCACACCTTCTTTCAGTACTTACCCATCAACGGGTTGATACCATCCTACTTCAGCTGTGCAACGCCTTAAGCAATCCCAAAACCAAGTGCTTCTTGTCCTAACTGTACACCAATTTTTTTTATTGATACATCTTATTTTTTTCTACTGACTGTCATTTTGATTTCAAACTCGTAAACATGATCGCCGATCATATTCCATTTTATTTGGTGTACATTTCATTTTCTTACTATGATTTTGTCACGATTTTTCTGCTATTTTGTTCTGTATCAAATCTAAGACACGGAAAAAAAAAATCTCTTTTACTTGAAAAAGACGAGGACAACTCAAAAGACAGATAAATCTCCTTCGCTCGCTAGCTAATAAGCTCAACGAAAAATTGATACGAAATGGTGAGATAGATCCTAGCGATTTGATGCAATTTCAATGTTTCGTGGAGTTGAGAGTAGTTAAACGCTGCGTGCATGAAAGGCAGAGAGGAAAGAGATGAACATCTTCAACTGATCCGCAACCAACGGCTATTTAATTATCAGAACTACCACTTTCGTTGCCCTTCCCAACTGACACTTTCAATCGTTACGCTATGCTTCTTCCATTGCTATCGCCAGATAGCTACACCACTTCATTTAACTAGATCACTTCATTTTTTGATGATTCATCATGCAAATCATCATTTCAATGTCTTCATTTTTAATTCAATTTATTGCTTAATAATGACAACTTTAATCTTGAATTGCAATTTTTTTCTGTAGTAATATGTTTCTATTTATATTTTTTGTTTTAAATATATATACATTATAAACTGATAAAACACTTATTTTAATAAATTGATATAACACTTCTATAGGTTTGTATTTTAACTCCGGACTCTTTCAAAAGGGGCTGTTTATGAAATTTATTTGAAAAGTAGTTTCCATAACTGAATTTGTCTATATTTATTTTGCATAGATGATTAGTCCTCTTATTCCACCAAGGATCCTTTCTATAAGTTAAAATTTGTTCTCTGTACAAAAACCTATGTTCCTTTGATGGTTGAAAGTTGAGTAATATGTCTTTATATGCCAACCAAACACCTATTATTGTCAAGTGAATTAATTTGCAGTGAGTCTTACAACCATTTGTTAAGTTAAAATTTGTTCTATGTACAAAAACCTATGTTCGTTTCATGGTTGAAAGTTGAGTAATATGCCTTTATATGCCAACCAAACACCTATTGTTGTCAAGTGAATTAATTTGTAGGGGAGTCTTACAACCATTTGTTAAGTTAAAATTTGTTCTCAAGTGAATTCATTTGCAGGTGAGTCTTACAACCATTTGTTAAGTTAAAATTTGTTTTCGTACAAAAACCTATGTTCTTTTGATGGTTGAAAGTTGAGTAATATGCCTTTATATGCCAACCAAACACCTATCGTTGTCAAGTAAATTAATTTGCAGGTGAGTCTTACAACCATTTGTTATTTTAGTTTCACTTCTTATCACACTTCTTATCACACCTCTCCATTGAGAATATTTTTGGTCTTTAAAAGCGTGAAGAAAACTAATATGGATCCTTGTATCTTCTCTTCCGGCTATAGCTTTGGCCCTGACTTTGTCTCTGGTTCTTTCTCTACTTCTTACCATGGCTGTGGCTCTTGCTCTGGTTGTTGGTTTTTTCATTCTCGCAATGTAGAGGCCTACTTAAATCTTATCTTTGAGCAATCTCTAGATCCAAACTTTATAATCAACATTCTCTCAGTATCGGAAATGGTCCATATTAACAGTCAATGAAGCCAAGTTGAATGTTGGTCTATTTTCAATGTAATCCCCCAACACACTATACGATCACGTAGAAATTCCACAAGGGAAGTGTGGTTTACGTTCTCATGAATCAATGTCTTCCTCGTGTACAAACAACCCTCCCATTCCTTCATATGCTTACAATAACGTCACATAGTTATCAAGAGCTCCCCCAAGTTCATTGACCTCCGTGCACGAATATTTGGCACATCTTCAATAATGAGTTCTTTTAATGCAATATATAAAAAAAAACAATTAGAATGTGGCTTCCTTTGGCATCATCGAGTTGTTTGTCTTGTTGATGTCAAAAAACCTCCTTTTCTTCTATATCTTCTTGGATAGATTCTTCTCCTTGGATTGGAGATGAAGACAACTTTTTATTTTCTTCAATCTTCAATATCCATACTCTTTTCTTGGCCGGGAAGGTTTTTGAGCGAATATTTGATCAAAATCGTCAACACTTTTCTACCACATTGCTTCCGAGTCGAAACTCAAGTTAATTCCCCTAAAGTATTCCAACCATTAATTATTTTCTTTACCCATGCTAGTCTACAAGGTTTTCTTCAAAGTACTAGGAGTTGAATCATGGTGAAGTATTCAACTACTTTGATACATGGGGACTTCACCTTGTTGACCAATATATTATCATGTTCATTCATAAAGGAGGGTTGAAATTTGTAAAAAATAAAGTCAATATACTGTAGGTATTGTTTATAGGTATTTGGGGGTATATAGTAAAAATATGATTTTTTAATTTATTAGAAAGATGTATTGGGAGAGGGTTCAACAAAATGATTTTGGAAGGTGTTTATAAATATTTAATAAAATTAAGGGTGTTCTTTAATATCATACAAATGCATCTGTTGTGCCACCGGTTCACTGAGTGAATACCCCATGCTCTAATACGACGATATGATATGTAAACAAGGGAATTATACCCCTCTAGCTTCACCAACACAAGCCCTGTCTGAAAGTTAAAATATGTTCTATGTTTCTTTTCCATGTACGCCTATTTTGTTTTGAGTTTTGTACACGTCCTATAATATGCCAACCAAATTCCCTTTCTTTTCCATTGAAATCTGCACAAAACGACTAGGGGGGAATGTTATGATAATCAACTCTTTAACTCAGAATGATGTTTAGTGCTCTATTTTCAAAATTGATTTACAAGGATTTCGAACTCAATGCAATTCTCAATGCAACTTCCCTACTCCATGTCCTTTAGTGGCATGTAAGGATGGGTTTGCTGGTTGAATCCAAGGCTTGAGTGTTTGGTTGTCTTATGTGAGACCTCTATCCTTTGAAAGGCTACCGAGTGTATACATTGAAAATAACAACTAGCTAACAATGGAAAGTAATTAACCCCTATTGCTTAGTTAAAAAATGTAATTGATTGAAAACACCCAAATGATTATTTCAAATGGAAAAGATAGATACACCATCATAAATCAGTGTGTTATCAATGAAGAACATATATATTTCTTTGTATTATTAAAGAGTAAAAGTGCTAGCAATGTTTATGAATGTAGTATCAACTAGTAAGCTTTATTACATCACTTCGGACCCTCGAAAATAATCACCCTTCTAGTTAGAACTCACTACAATGAAAATGACTCTAATCTCATTCTATGCCATGTATTGAGGTTGTCAAGAGTATACCATGAATGCGAGAAGGGATGGCTATGGTAATTTATGAAAAACACGCAATATGAATATCTCTAAGAATATTAAACAATGCTTAAATAGAATACAATTCTAGCATTGATTATGAGTGAAGGTTATTTTCTGTTAGTTTTTTAGCTCGGGAGGTACTCTACATATTTTGTCTTGAATGCGGATGTAACCTTATGTTTACACTACCAAGCACTTAACTTTGTAATGAGTTTTTATAAAGTTGTTATAAAGTGGTTCTTTTATTAAAATGACTTTAATAAAGTGTACCTTCTAATTTTAAAGTGACTTTATTTCATAAAGTGCACTTATGTAATAAAGTGAAATTACTCTAATATTTTAAGTGATTCACTTTGGAGGGAATGGATCATAACCCTTGATCTTGAAAAAGACAAGATTAGATCTTGAACTTTGGATTTAGGGTTGGGAAAGGTGAGAAGACACCTTGGAAGGAAAATGTCATTTTCATATTTATAAAAGAATGCATTGGGTAGTGTGCAAGACACAATGAGTGAAGGAGATTGATAGAGATTTTTCGAGAGAGCTTGAGAGAGGAAAGTGAACATCTTGGTGTGAACATTTCCCAAGAAAAGGAGGGAAAAAATCCCAAGGCTATTTTTTTGTGTGAGTGCAGTCCTTAATTTTTGTTGTTGGGCCATACTGTATGGATTCGTACAACAAGAAGAGGGCATGATTTTTTACGCTGTCCTTTGGCACTGAAATGAGTTAGATTTTTTTGGAGATTTCTTGCTTTTGTTGGGCTGTAGTGTGCATGACATACAACAATCTGTTGGGCACGATTTTCTAGGCACAAATTTTGAGGAGGCCGTACATTTGTACGGATTTGGGCATGTTTTTCAAGGTAGAAATTTTCTGGGACAGATTTGTTGTTGTGAGCTATTTATTCTTGGCTAAAAGTTGTGAGTATGCTGTTGTAATGTAGTTTCCAGAAGGAATAAATAAGATCTCTCTCTCTTTGACTTTCCCCACATTGGGGTTTTCCCTGACATTTTCCTAAATTTCTGAGTTTTTTATGGGTTATTGAATGTTGTCTATTGTGTTTGTTTACACTGCATATTTTCTTAGCAATGTGTATTTCTTCTTATGGTAATTTATGAATATGGGTTTGAGACATTTCAAAAGTTCATGAAAGACAATTATCTCGAGGTTGCTAAGTGTTTAACATAAATATTAACTTACTGATTTTTACCATTAAAATTAACATTTTCTTAATAGCATTTTTTTTTTTTAAGAATGACATTGATTAGGAGTAAAGGTTATTGTCTTAGTGGCAACGTTTTTAAACATTGATTATTAGTAGAGGCTATTTTCTTAGCGACAACGTTTCCCTTTTCTCCTAGAGGTGTCATTGATTATTTGTAGAGGTTATTTTCTTAGTGGCAACGTTTCCCTTCTTTTCTTCTACAGGTGGAAGTAGTGCTTTCCCCTTCTTTGATGATATTTCCATGGCTTTCTCGATGTTTCTTTCAACCATGGAATCGATACCAAAGAGCCTGCATTTATGTGTGTTAAACGAGACCTCGACTCACTTTTAGTTTTGGGAGAAAACAAGAGTGTCAATCTCGACAAAGAAACCATTCCCTGCTCTCTTCACATCCCAGACCTTCCAACAAATGCACCTATGCCTGAAGAAACCATAATGAAATTGGGTATCCAATGGCGCGAGCATAGGTGTGGTATGAGTGTGAAAAAGGTAAAGATGATGGCCAAGTGTACGCCGCTCCTCCATAGCAATGGAAACCTCCAACTCCTTCATAGAAACCACCACAAAATTGGGTATCCAATGGTTCACGGAGACGTGTGGTATGAGAATGGCAAAGGTAAGGATGATGTCCAAGTGCACGCCACTCCTTCACAGCAATGAAAATCTTTAACTCCTCCACATCTATTTCGAGGCAATAGCCTCACCCAAATGATGCAGGCTACTTGTGTGAATGCCCAACGGCCTCCATAATCAATAACAACTATTGGTTAGACACAAAAATATCCTTAAGGGTCAACCTCACCCAAATGATGCAGGCTACTTATGTGAATTCCCAACGGCCTCGATAATATATAACAACTATTGGTTAGAAACACAAATATCCTTAAGGGTCAATGATCTTATGATGAGATAAGAAACATAATGGTGAGATCCTTTTGATGGTTGGAATTCACACTATACTAAGGGAATTGATTTTTGACTATGAATTAAAATGGCAGTGAAATCAAGCCATCCACAAACATCGGCTAAGCTCAAATAATGAACCATAGCACACTAAGCATACTATAGTGAATTCACATAATAATTGATTCACAATAAACATTGAGATTTTACCTTAGAAACAATCACAATAACATTGAGATTTTACCTTAGAAACTTAAATGGTTAATTTACAGTAAATATTGATATTTTACTTTGAGAAATTCTAATGAGAAAACTAATTTATAATGTTTTGTAAGTTTTCATTTTGACATTTTATGGTTACAATACAACTAATATCTTTTTATCCCTCCTCTTCTCTCTTCTCCAACGAAATAAAAACAAAATCCCTTTTTGAGACTGAAATTATAAGATTAAATAGTGAGAGTTGAGGTAATGGAAAGGTTAAGGTGACTTTTCATTTCCCATTCCTTATCCTATTCCTTCTCTTTTTTTATTTATTTATTCTTTTAAATTTTTAATGTGTCTTATTCTACTTTTCATTACATTCTTTCTTACATAGTTTACTAACCTATTTTGTTATTTTGGATCAATAGAATAGATTTTTTTCATACCTCTTATTACACCATTTTCTACACAATAATTTTAATCATTCTAATGATCACTATAACCAATTCAAGTTTAAAATACTTGTAAGAAAGAGTCCCCTCCAATTTAACACTATTAACTATAATGATAATATCCTTATATGGACTACCTATTACCATTACCTTTACTTTGTTTATGTTGAATTTTATTTAAGAATAACCAAATTTATCATTACTTTTGTTTTGTTTATGTTGAATTTTATTGAAGAGTAACCAAAAAATTTGCTTAAAGCATATAGATGTTTGTAGAGACTATCTTTGTGCTTTTTTAATAATACAACATCATTTATAAAAATCATATATCCTAATTTTTCTTTTTACACATTAGATGAATATAACTAGTTTTTGGTAAATGTAGTTCCTATATAGGATTTTCAGCCTTCCCCAGAAAAATGGGTAATTGAGAGATAATGAAAGCTTAATCACAATCCTATCAAATAAATTGTTCTCTTAAACTATAAAATAATCCAATATTTTAAATCCTAAACTGGTCATTTTAAAATGTTCTTCCTATCAAATTCTTCCATCTACATAGGATCTCTACCTTTTATAAACATAATTCCTACCTTTATAAACATAATTGCGTGCCCATAATCTACCATAATATTAAACTCTCACTGGAACTACTTCTCCCATTTATAATTTTGTTGAAATTTCCTGTGCTTTGTAAACAAAAGAGTTATCCCGGTATATGTTTTGAAATTTTTAACTAACAAACAACCATGAAAATCCTTTCCCTAGTTCACACCCTCATCCGCCTTACAACCAGAAAACCGTTGTTCATGACAGCGCCCAATCCGGAGTATACAACGATATTTTCCAAAATGACCGGTCTGGTTCGCATCCAGGTGGGCAATTCTGAGTAAGTCGCAGGTCTGCTCGATGCATAAATTTTGATCCAAATTACAATACGTACCCATCAACGGGTTGATGCGATACTAATTCAGCTGTACCCATCAATACGATACGTACCCATCAATACAATACGTACCCATCAACGGGTTGATACGATACGTAACCTTCGGCAATCCCAAAACCAAGTGCTTTTTGTCTTAACTGTACACCATTTTTTTATGATACATCTTCATTTTTTCTACGACTCTGCCATTTTGATATCAAACTCGTAAACATGATGGCCAATCATATTCCATTTTATTTGGTGTATTTTTCATTTTCTCCATATGATTTTGCCACGATATTTTATTTTTATTTTGTTTGTATCAAATCTTAAGACAGAAAAAAAAATCTTTGAAAAGACAAAAGAACAACCCCGAAAGACCAAAAATGCAGATAAATCCGCTTCGCTGGCTCGCTAATAAGCTCAACGAAAAAAAAGATAGATGAAATGGTGAGATAGATACTTAGCGATTTGATGCAATTTCAATGTTTCGTGGAGTTGAGA
>ML800441.1:115067-137795 GCA_009831015.1 Picea engelmannii | reverse complement strand
ATTTGATGCAATTTCAATGTTTCGTGGAGTTGAGAGTAGTTGAACGCTGCGTGCATGAAAGGGAGAGAGGAAAGAGATATGCGCAAATTCAACTGATCCACAACCAACGGCTATTTAGTTATCGGAACTACCACTTCTATTGCCCTTCCTAACCAACATTTTCCATCGTTACGCTATGCTACTTGCATTGCTATCGCTAGATCGCTACACTACGTAACGCTCTTACGTGTTAGGGATAACTCGATCAGTTCATTTTTTTTTTATGGTTCCTAATGCAAATTTTCATTTTCAATATCTTATTTTGTAATTCAATTTATTGTGTAATAGTGATAAGTATAATTTGGAATTGCAATCTGTGTTTGATGGAGTAACATGCTTTTTTATATATATATATATATATATATATATAATTAATATTTATTTTCTAATAGTATTATATTTTTTTCTGATAATATCATAGTTTGTACTTTAACTCATAGTTTTTAAAAAGTTAATGTTTATAAACTCTCTCAATTTTATTTCAAAGTTTTGAAGAGTAGTTTTTTTCGATTTCCAACTCTTCAATTTCCAAATCCAAAATATCTAAAAATTTGTTTTGATAGAATATAATTAATACATACATGTTCGTAACCACATGGGGTGACCTATGTGAGTAAGTTAGAATGATTGCACTCTAAGTCAAAGATGTAGTTGAGTGCATAACTAGTGAAGATAATGTGATAAAGCCAAGTTTGATTGTAAAAGTGGATAAGGTAAATCATAGTGAGCTATGCTCAATATTAATATTGTATAAATACATATGCCATTTAATGTAATAGAAAAGTAAGTAATTTTCTATGTATTCTCTTTCCCAGATGTAGTTGAGTGCATAACTAGTGAAGATAATGTGATAAAGCCAAGTTTGATTGTGAAAGTGGATAAGGTAAATCATAGTGAGCTATGCTCAATATTGTATAAATACATATGCCATTTAATGTAATAGAAAAGTAAGTAATTTTCTATGTATTCTCTCTCCCATGGTCTTGTAAATGTTTAATTTGGTATTAGAGATTGTATGGGTTTGACTCCCTCATGGGAGAGCACATGAAGATGAGACTTTAAGGAAGCAATCCTTTGTAGGCTTAAGCATAGGAGTAGGGTAGAGAGTTGTGTGATTAGTTGTGTAAGAGAGCAGATCTGTTGTTGTGAAAAACAGAAGTTGTCATACCTGAGGCTTAGATTGGAGCGCGCAGGCTCCCTCCACGAGTGAATGTTTGATTATTTCATGAGTGAAGTTGGGTATTTGGGCATGCGACATCGAGCCAAGTACAACTTCAACAAGATGGAATTCTGACGAAGGTTGGTGACTTGATCGAAGAGTTGGTTGGGTGGGTTCCCCACAAAGACATAGGTGGTCCATTGAAGAAAAGAAATGAAAGATTGGTGAAGTTGGGTGTGATGAAGGCATGTGCGCCCAATGAAACACACAAGAGATGGCTTGACGGATGCGAAACCAACGATGTGCACCCATGGGAGATTTGGGTGCCGCATCGGTGGGACAAGTCGACCAAGAAAAGGTGAACACCCAAAACATGTGATGGATGTCTTGCGATGCGGTTGAGAAAGATAAAAGACGAAGGCATAATTTGGGTGCGTTTAACCAAAAGTTGATGTCGGCTGGGGAAGACCGCACACTTGGAAGATGAGCACGCCCCTTGACTAGTCGGTTGAACCCGCGAAAGTGGACAAATAAACAAGAGTGCATGCCAGCTTGTTATCAAAGGTACACACCGGTTGTAAGAGTGGCATCACAAGGAAAGGGTGCATGACTATTTAACGAAGTGCAAGCTTGGAATTTGGAAATTCGGCTAAGGCAGGGAGTTAGGGGACACTTCTTCATAATTGTAGAGTGAGGATTTTAAGGAAGTGACCAAGGAGGGAGATGAGTTCTCGCCAAGGAGCTAAGTGGACCCTTGAGGGTAACTTGGGATTCCTTGGGGAGGAGCCTTTGCAGATCTTGACAAGTCTTTCTCAAGGAAGTTGTTAAGACAAATTGAATGGTGGGAAGGAAGGAAGGGTCGCTCCAAGCTATGGCAAGAAGGAAAAGTCTGAACTGAGCATGCACAAAGACAAAAACGCAGGTATCATAAAGATGAAGTCTAAGGTGGTTTATTCTACGATGATGAAGGAAGGTTAAACAAAGGAATCTTGTTGAACAATTGTATGACTTTCGCAACTTCTACTTAGCGAAAGCTCCTTATGCAAAATTTCTTCGTGTCCCACGAGGGTTTAGCTCACACACTGTTGTTTGGTTTTGTGTAAAGATGTCTTTTGAGTATTAGGAGGGTTTGGCCGCCCACACATATGTTTCATTTGTACTTGTATGAATGGTTTCTTTTACTTTTGAAACTAAGTATAAGATAACACATACATAACAAAAGTAATAAACAAAGTTGTAATGAAGTAAGGCAGAGTCCGAATCAAGTAAGTTATTATGGTTTTATCGATAAACAAATGATTGCGGTTCACTTGGACCGTCACGTGATTCTTCCGCTCGACCACAAGCTCGCTAGGCCTATGAGAGATGGTATTAGAGCTGCATTGATGGAAAATTTGGCAAGCTCGTTGAGGAGACAGATCACAGAAACTCAAGCAGACGAGAAAGGTTAGTTTGGGTGCATTAAACATGGGTGGTTGCGAAGGTAATTCTGTGGTGATGAAAGAAGCACCAACACAGAGTTGCAACAACGATCACATAAGTGCTTTGAGCAGTTGGTGAGCTGGGTCACCGTCGTGACTTGGATGGTAAAATGAGGTTTGGTCACAAGCCAGACAATTGAGCATGATTTCCACTGTGACAACTTTGTGCCATGCACTGTTGATATTGTGCATGGTGTCCCGGTGCAAAGACATTACAAGTCGCGAAGATCATAGATAGGGAAGGAAGGTTTAGTTGAACGCATGGTTTGGATTGCAGTTGGGTACATTTTTCATTGTGCTAACTTCGTGTTGTGCACCATCAAAGAGAATTTGGGTCAGTTCAGTTGCGATTGAGGATCACAGCTTTTAGACGGATGTCAGTTAACAACTTAAGACTTGACGATTGGTTGATATGCATGGTGTCTTGGTGCTGAGGCACTACAGGGTGCGAAGATAACATACATAGAAATGGAAGATGGGCTTGGGTGGGTGTAGCCATGAGGAAAGTGACTTAGATGGATTTCAAAGATCCCAAATTTTTGGTTGTAGACTTGCGACAACAAGAAGACTCAAACCATGAAGATGCCAAAGAAGTCATGAAAAAGTATGTTCATTCTAAAATTCTTTGCAAAATCTAAGTTGTTGCGTTGGGTTCATTAAAGAGAAACATGAATACGTGGATGAGGACAAGTGCAACCTATTTCCATTGCAGACTTTGGAGAGGTCTAAGTGTTGCGAACTTCGTAGAAGACACGAACAGTTCAGAGAGCTCAAAAGAGGGTAGATGCAAATGAAGACTTGGAGAAATCTACTTGGGTGAGTTCCAAAAGAGGGACTTAGGTAGATTTGGTGGCAAAAATGGGTTCGACTTGAACTATTGTTGCACTTTCTCATGGAGTGCGTTGAAGGGCTTGTTGTGACAAAAAAGGCAGCAAGACACGTATTCTGATCGAAGAGTTGGATGAGATACTTTGGTGCATAAGTGCCTTAGACATATTGGTTGAGTTGTGGGGTGACTTAACCATCACAACAGAGATCCAAACATTGAATTTTCGTGACAGAGGCAAGACATTTCGTTCCAAGAAATGAATGAAGTCAACAAAGAGTCGATCAAGGAGAGTGTTGAAAAAAAGCCGTGATGAGTTAGACCACATCCTCAGTGGACAGGGTGATGCACTCCTGCTGATGCTATGGGACATGAGATAGGCAAGGCACTCTCAGTATACTTGCGAATGTGGGATGACACAGATCATTGGTTGGAGTTGATAGAGGAATTGGATCGAACGTGTTTAGACATGGAAGTCTTTGGGTGGATCATTCCACTTGGAGTCATTTGGAGAATATGTTGAGACAATTACGAAGATAGTTACAGACTTATGTGGATCAGAATATTGCATAGGAAGGATAAAACAAAGCACAAAGGAAGTAGTTGCTGAGGTGACTGTTAGATGTGCAAAACTAGTGCACTTGGAGTGTTTCATGAACAAGTTCCGAAGAGGATGGGAGGTTGATCGATGAATCAAGGCTCATGTTTTCCTTGGGCAGATTCGTCAAGTGAACCAAGATGCCATGAGGGGCATGGTTGCAGAAGCGATATGGTAGACCTGAGCGCTCTACAATCTGTAGGAGAAGCAAAGAAAGTGAATTTAGTTGGTCATATGGGCGATAGACATGCGATGATATCCTTGCATTTTTGAATATCTTGGTTATGAAATGAGTTGGGTGCGATGACGAGTGATAGATACAAAAAATTCTGCATCATAAAACCAAGGAAAGAACAAATGATACAAGGCATGAGGTTCTGTTTCAAGGAGGATAGAAGAGAAAACAAGGGATTTATTCAAGAAACTTGTTAAGAATTTCAATGGGCAAGATGCATGACAAGTGATATGAGAGCGTTTTCCGGTGGTATGGGACATCAGATTGCTGGTGGTATCGGACATCAGGTGCACGAATGTTCTTGGGGAGCTTGGCTAGTGCATATTGACTCAGGGTTGTTGATTGGAAGATGTATTGGCATGAATGTAGATTCGTTAAAGCAGGTGCATAATCCTTTGGGTGGTTCCTTCAACTTGAGTAATTTGGGCAGAGTTGGATTGGTAGGAGATTTTCATTTGGAACAACATCGTAAACATACAAGGAGAGAAGCATCCTTGGTTGCACAAGTAGATGGGTAGATGAACTAAACAGGAAATGCAAACCGAAGTCTGAGTAGGAATGAAAAATGCAGACCGAAGCTTGAGTAGGGATGCAATAGATTGAGTTAGGGAGTCCAAACACTTGGGAACTGCGAATGGAACTATTTGATGAAGATCAGGCAACAAGGCAAGAGTTGGATAGTTTGGGGAATGGTTGAACAAAAACATCAATATGATGGAGTGCAGAGTACTTTTTCATAGATTTAGTGCTAAGTTGGATTAGCTACCCAACTTGCTCAAAGTGTCGATCCTACGATGTGTGTGAAACATGATGGAAGTGGAAGTGGTTGGGTTGGGGAAAGGTTTGTCATGAAAGTTCAACAGATGGTTGTGGTTAGAAGCCAAGACACTTAGATGGAAGCTTGTTGAGGGCGACAAGACTTCGAGTTGGGGAGCATGTCATACCCTAGGCTTAGATTGGAGCACACATGCTCCCTCCATGAGCTAAGACTTGCGATTCAGACTAGTCAATGAACGTTAGGTTATTTCATGAGTGAAGTTGGGTTACTTGGGCGTGCGAGACCATGCCAAGTATGAATTCACAAATATGGAATTACGACGAAGGTTGGTGACTTGATCGAAGAGTTGGTTGGGTGGGTGCCCCACAAAGACATGGGCGCTCCACCGAAGAAACAAATGATTGGGGAAGTTGGGTGCGACGAAGGCATGCATGCCCAACGAAATGCAGAAGAGATGGCTTGACGGATGCGAAACCAAGGATGGGTGCCCATGGGAGTTTTGGGTGCCCCATTAGTGAGGCAAGTTGTCCAAGAAAAGGTGAATGCCCAAAACGTGCAACGAACATCTTGTGATGCGGTTGAGATGCAAACGAATGAAGGCATAAGTTGGGCGTGTTTAATTGAAAGTTTACATCGAATGGGGAAGAGCGTGCACTTGGAAGATGAGCATGCCCCTTGACTAGTCGGTTGAACCCGCGAACGTGGAAAAATAACCAAGAGTGCTCAGCTTGTGATCGAAGGGACACATAAGTTGGAAGAGTCGCGTCGCAAGGAAAGGGCGCGTGACTATTTAACCAAGTGTGAGCTCGGCATTTGGAAATTTGGCTAAGGTAGGGAGTTGGGAGACACTTCTTCAAAATCACAAAGTGAGGAGTCTAAGACAACGACCAAGGAGGGAGATGAGCTATCCCCAAGAAGCCAAGTAAACCCTTGAGGGTAACTTGTGTTGCCTTGGGGAGGAGCCTTCACAGATCTGGGCAAGTCTTTCTCAAGGAAGTTGTTAAGACAAATTGAATTGTGGCAAGGAAGGAAGGGTCGCTCCAAGCTGTGGCAAGAAGTCAAAGTGTGAACCGAGCAAGGGGACAAATGCACAAAGATAGAAACATAGGTATCGCAGAGATGAAGTCTGAGGTATGACAAAGGAAGGATAAACGAAGGGAGCTTGCTGAAGAACTGTATGATTTTCACAACTTCTACTTAGTGAAAGCTACTTATGCAAACTTTCTTCATGTGGCACACGTTTAGCTGAGACACTGATGTTCAGTTTTGTGTAAAGATATCTTTTGGGTATTAGGCGGGTTTGGCCGCTCACACATATGTTTCATTTGTATTTGTATGAATGGTTTTTTTTACTTTTACAACTAAGTATAAGAAAACACAGACATAACATAAGCAATAAGAAAAGTTGTAATGAAGTAAGGCTTAGTCTAAATCAAGTAAGTTATCGTGGTTTTACCGATAAATGAACTATTGTGGTGCCGCATGGTGACTTGGAGGTTCGGGTGATTCAGCCCGACCACAGGATGGCAAGGCCCGTGACAGAAGCCCTATGAGTGAGCTGTGATGGAATTTTGAGCGCTAATGCTGGTTGAGCTTGTTGGAGAAGTCAATGGAATTCTGAGAAGACTGTAGATCACGTTGGTCTGAGATCTAAAACCTAGATAATGAAGAGGACACTTGAAGTTTGGGCGAAGAGGAAGCAGCCAAGGGCATGGCTGTGCGAACGAGCTTTGGAAAATTCATGGTTAATAAGCTGCCCCACATCCGCCACAATTGATCGAGGGAATGAAGTGTAGGTGCGCCCTCTCCTGGACATTCTTGGGGGTTCAGATACGCTCAAGCTCCTTACAGCGGAGCTGTCGGAAGATGACAATTTCAACGCCGCCATTTTCGCTCTCACAACGTTCTTCATGTTGCCACTCCAATCGATTTCGGTCCCCATCGCAGATGGAGCTGATCATCGAAGGTCTTTCTCAGGTCGTCCTCGGACCCCAAGGGTGTAATGGAGAAGGGATCACGGACCTGAAGGGTGTAATGTAGAAGGGCTCAATCGGGTACTCGTCTCTGGCAACCATGAAGGGTTTCACGGGGACCCGACACCGCCCATGGAGATGACGGGCTCCTGCAGGGCAACCCCATCACGAATTTTGTGCAATCCTTAGAAGCGAGGAAGTTCATAGATCCATCTGTGTACAGCTAGTGGAAAACCACTAAGAGATACAGTGGTCGGCCCGACAAGGCCATCCCCGTGGCAAGCACAAGGCTGGGAAAGCAGAAGTTAAATGTCAGATATTCTCTCGGAAAGTCTCTGAAGCGAAGCCACATTACGGCTCTGGTGGAGAGGGCAATTGCTTCCAGAGCACTGCGGAGAATGGCTATGCCGTGTATTTGGTACTCACTTCCGATGATGTTATTGTGGAGGGCTTCTATATGAGTTGTGGATTCCATACTAATCTCTTTCCAAGGAATAATCTCCTTCTGCCATATGCCTGGGTAGGGAACTGGGAAACTCAATGTCCTGGACAGTCTGCGTGGCCGTTTCATTAGCCCATCTACGGCCTGCGGACTCCTCCAATGATGGCAACAAATGATGATATGGGCATCAACAGGTCGGCAAACTCTGGAGGGTTCTCAAGAGGGGATCTCTGATGAGGATCCCGTCGTTGCTGAGCCCGTGGCGAATGAGTCAATACTGCTACAGATGTAGTCACGAAAGCCAAAGATCATGGGTTCGAATGGAGATCATGAGGAAGTTGCTCTACGACGGAGAGTTTTATTGGGTGAGGTTTTGCATCGTGATAGTAAGCCGACGGAGTAGCAAACTAGGGTTAATAGAAGTGACCCATTTGCAGGCACTCGGCCGTGGGAGCAGGTACTGACGGAGAAGAACGGGGATTTAGTGGAGGCCACTAAAGTTATAAGTGATGAAGATGGGAATAAGAGCTAAGTTGAAGCTTGGTTCTTTAAGCCGCCATAGAAGAGCCACCTACCGAGATAAGTTTCGTGAGAGATATCATCGAAGAGAACCGACGGATGAAAAGCCATCTATCTCAGGAAGAAAGAATGGCGTTATCAGGCCTGGAGGAGGACAAGAAGGTTCTGAGGAGAAGGAGGTTCTGGTTCAAAGTCATGTTCCGAGAAATTCACAATCGGTGTCTGAGAGGATGCCGACGATGTATATAGCTAGAGGACTTGGCATTGTGGTGGGAATCAAAAGTCTCTAGGACTGATTCTTATTCTATGTATACCAAATCCTTAGCTACTTCAAGTGACACTATTTTTGATGGGAAATCATTGATATTTTCCTTTAAATGATAGTAATTTCGTTGAGAATATCTAGTTAAGAAGGGAGTGAGTTCCATCGAGTGTTACTGCATGTTTTAGTTATTTTCGAGTACAATTGTTTTGTGTTAAATTTTCTTTATCCAAGATGAGGCTCATGGTGCCATTTTCTAGTTTATGTTGTGCAAATATGGAGACTAGAGAGAGCGTGGCCATGAAATTGCTTGACAAAGGCACCATACTTAAGAATAGAATGGAGGATCAGAATAAATGGGAAATATCTGTAATGAATATTGTGAGGCACCCAATACTGTTTGGTTGCATAAGTTTTTGGCAAGTAGGACGAAGATTTATTTTGTGATGGGGAAACATCCATGAGGCCGGACGATAAAGCCATGAGCGGCCTTGAAGGAATCAAGAATGAATCCATCCATAGAGGATTATGTGAGCGAAGTGAGCTAAGGCTAGTGAGTTCATGGAAATGATGTGAAAATTCTACAAATCTTCGTTCCACTCGCTGAATTCTCTACAATGTTTGTGTGATCCATAGTGTCAGGATGTAATCATTTCATTTCACGGCCCCTGTGTAAATGGTGAATCGGTGGTCGTTTTGACCCTTTAAGACTCGAAGATTAACCACAGATTACAATTTTGTCTTACATTAATTTAAACAGTGGCTGCCTTAACCTTTCAAGGCAACCAGATACCATCACCGCCTTGATTAAAATTTTTAGAGGATCGAAGGGGCAATTTGTTAGTGTTTAAATACCACAGATGAATTATAATTTTGTGACAGACAAGAAGCTTGAAAGAATTTTGAATCAATTCTGTTATTCTGTGTTTGGAGTAGTGCTCTGCGTTTTTACTTGTTTCTATTGACTTCGTAAACTCTCTTCTAGTTTTTATTATTCCAATCATCTGTCGGCTTGTCTAATTGAATCATGAGTTTTTGTGTTATTTCATTTTCGTGCTAGGTGCTTCAATTGCCGAACCCCTAAGTTACGGGCCCCACACCTTTCTCCCATCTTTCGAACTCGACGATCATAGCGCTATGTTGTAACACACTCGCTCACCTCTCCAACTGTCGAGACCCGAAGTTCTAGGTCCCATGGCCCTCTCGCATATCGCGACTCGAAAATATTGTTGCATTGTGTTTTTGGTGTCTAGGCGTTGTAATCGTTGAGACCGGAGTGCCCATGTGCCTCCGTCTCTCACATTTGGTATCAGAGCCTATTGTGCATCCTGTCAGTTGCTCAGTTCAGTGCAGATAATTCCTGTTGGTGCCAAATTTTATCCTCTTATTTTTCTGCGTGAAGGTTTATTTAATTCCTTTCAAATTTTATATAAATGGTTGCTGGTAGTAGTTCTTCTCAGGTTCAGGTTCCCATCCTAAGAGATAAGTCATATGACTCTTGCTATATTCATATGAGGATGATTTTGTGTTATCGGGATTTATGGACCTATGTTATTGATGGTTATGTTGAACAAGTTGATGTAGTAGTAGAATTGGCTCTCCCTATTGCTGACTGTGTTTTGCTGAAGGAAAACAGGAAGAAGTATAACAAGGCTCTTGGATTAATCCAACAAGGATTAAATGAATCCATTTTTATGAATATTTCTAGTGTTGCATCTTCGAAGATGGCTTGGGACATCCTTGAAGCCTATTATCACGGTGTGTCCATGGTGAAGATAGTCAAGTTGCAAAACTTGAGAAGGGATTTCGAAAATCTGAAGACGAAGGATAATGAAAGTGTTGATACTTTCATGACTCAAGTAATGAGTGTTGTGAACCAGCTTAGGGAGTATGGAGATGATATGGAGAATAAGAGAGTCATTGAGAAAGTGATGAGAATTTTTCCCAAGAAGTTTGAACCTGTAGTTGTACCCATAGAGGAATTTAAAGATTTAAGTCAAATGAAAATTGATGAATTAACTGGTTCTCTTGTTGCTCATGAATCTAGGATATCTATATATAAATAAGGATCAATGGATCATGCTTTCAAATCCCAACTGCATGTTACCATAGGCAGAGGTAGAGGAAGGTTTCATACTCGTGGAAGAGGAGGTCAATTTTCTGGTCAAAGGGACAACACGGATGAATCAGAGTCTGAGTAGAAGTCTCAGCAGAATCCTCCTAATTTAAGAGGGAGTAGCAGCAAACCCTCGCAACAAGAAAATGAGAGGTATGATAAAACTGAAGTACAACGTTATTATTGTAAAAAATTTGGGCATTTTGCTAACAAATGTTGGAAGAAACAGACAAATGCTGGAAAAAAGTCTACACATATTACAAATGAGTCTGAGGATCATCAAAATCCTGTGTTTTTGACCTGTAATGTCACTGAGGAAAGTGCAAATGATATTTGGTTTTTGGATAGTGGTTGCAGTAACCACATGACTGGTAATAAGGATTTATTTTCATTTATTTACAATAGTATTTAGTCTGAAGTAAAAGTGGGAAATGATTGTAAGATTACAATTAATGGTAAAGGTGTAGTTCCAATTTACGCTAAGAATAATTAGAGAAGAAATATTGATGATGTTTATTTCGTGCCTGGTTTAAAATGCAATCTTATTAGCATTGGATATTTGTTGGAGAAAACGCACAGAGTGTTCTTCAAGAACAAGGTATGTAGAATCTATGATAAATTACCCAACAAACAATTTATTGCAAGAGTAGAGATGACCAAGAATACAATGTTTCCACTTATTATGAGAAATGATTTGAGCGGTTCTTTGAATGTTTACAAAGCTAGAAGTTTAGATGAATCTTGATTATGGCATTTGAGATATGGTCATTTACATTTTGGTGTCTTAGATCTGTTACATAAGAAACATATGGTAAAGGGGTTACCTTGTATTCAACAACCTGCAATCTCTTGTGAGAGCTGCATACTTGGAAAACATCACAGAGAGAAATTTGTTTCACGTGTTTCCCACAGAGAAAAAGCTCCATTGGAAATTGTCCACATAGATTTATGTGGACCTATGAAAACACCTTCTTTAACTAGCTGTGTTTATTTTATGACTTTCATTGATGATTTTAGTAGGAAGACTTGGTTGTATTTGTTGAAAAAGAAATATGAAGTCTTTGATGTTTTTAAGAAGTTTAAGTCTATGGTTAAGAATGAGACTGGTCAAACCATTAAAATATTAAGGTCTGACAGAGGAGGTGAATATAAACTGAATGAATTCATTGAATTTTGTGATCTTCATGGAATTAAAAGGCAATTTACTGCTCGATATACTCCACAGCAGAATGGAGTGGCTGAAAGGAAGAATCAGACCATCATGAATATGGCTTCAAGCATGTTGAAAGGGAATCATATTTCAAATGAATATTGGGGAGATGCGACTGTTTTCTCTGTTTTTATCTTGAATAGAAGTCCGACCAAGACCGTGAGGGATCGTGTACCTTAGGAAGCCTGGGATGGTAGGCCTTACAATGTTTCTCATTTTAGAATTTTTGGATGTGTTGCATTTGCACATGTACCTGCAAAAATGAGGAGGAAGTTGGATAACAAAAGAGAGATATGTATCTTTGTTGGATACAATGAAGAGTCTAGGGCATATAAAATCTACAATCCCATCACCCAAAAATATGTAATCAGTAGAGATGTTCAATTTGAAGAAGATGAAGCCTGGGATGGAAGTATTGACAAATCAATTTCAAAGGGAGCTGTGTTACCATGTGAAGGTGATGATGGGGCTGAGCAAGCTAAAGGAGATGGACAAATGGTTCCACATGCACACATGCCTACAGCAAGAAGTCCAACAACGTAAGAACTAGATTTCAACCCATCTCAATTTAGAACGCCTAGAATTCATGAGTGTGGTGAGCCATCTGGACATGGTGGACATCAATCATATTCATAAGTAAGTAGTGAATCAAATCCCAATTTAGCTTCAATTTAAAGGACAGAAGACTAGAATCTTAAGAGAATTGTATGATCATAATGAAGAAGTAGATCAGATTTCAAAATTTTCATTAATGGCATGTGATCCTGTAAGTTTTGATGAAGCTGCTAAAGAGGGTGTCTGGATAAAAGCAATGGATGAGAAGATTGATTCCATTGAATGAAATAACACTTGGGATCTTTTAGATTTACCTGAAGGTAAGAAAAGTATTGGTGTTAAGTGGGTTTATAAGACTAAGCTAAATGTAGAAGGTGAAGTTGAAAAGTACAAGGCAAGAATTGTAGCTCAGGGGTTTAGTCAGCAACCCGATATTGATTACAATGAAAATTTTTCTCCTGTAGCAAGAATTGACACTGTGAGAATGGTCTTAGCTATTGCAGCTTAGAATAGATGGATCATGTATCAGATGGATGTTAAGTATGCATACTTAAATTGATATTTGGAAGAAGAGGTTTGTGTTAGACAACCTCCGGGTTATGATATTGATGAGCATAGAGATAAAGTTTACAAGTTATGGAAGAATTTATATGGATTGAAGCAGGAATCCACAGTTTGGTATAGAAAGATTGATGAATACCTGATCAATGTTGGATTCAACAGAAGTCCAAGTGAACCAACTCTGTATACAAAGGTAAACCAGGAAGGTAAAATTTTGATTCTCTGTTTGTATGTTGATGACCTGATTTTTACTGGAGATCTATCTGTAGATGATTTTAAAAATGCCATGAAAATAGAGTTTGAGATGACTGATTTAGGATTGATGCAATATTTTCTTGGAATTGAAGTGGATCAATCTGACGATGGCATTTTTATTTGTCAAACTAACTATGCAAATGAAGTGTTGAAAATGTTTAGAATGTTGAATTGCAAGCCAGCTGCAACACCAATGGAAAATGGTATTAAACTTAGCAAGTATGATGAGGGATCATATGTTGATCCAACTCTATATAAGAGGATGGTTGTAAGACTTATGTACTTAACAACAACTAGATCTGATATAATGTTTGTTGTAAGTTTGATTTCGAGATTCATGGAGACTCCAAAGTGTACTCATTCACAAGCAGGAAAGAGGATCCTGAGATATGCTGCTGGAACAACTAATTTTGGTATCCAATACACATCAAGCTTAAAATTTGAGCTGATTGGATATACTGATAGCGATTCTCCAGGTTCCATTGATGACATGAAGAGCACATCTGGGTATGTGTTCAGTCTTGGATTTGGAGTGGTGGCATGGGCATCACAGAAACAACCCATTGTGACTCTATCTTCTACTAAGACAGAGCATGTTGCAATAGCTGCAGCTGCATGTCAAGCTGTGTGGATGAGAAGAGTCTTGAATGAATTGTTGCATGAGAAGAATGATGCAACCCAAATTGTCTATGACAATAAATCCGTCGTTGCACTGTCAAAGAATCATGTTTTTCCCAAACATAGTAAGCACATTGATACAAGGTATCATTTCATTCGAGAGATGGTAAATGGAAAATAAATTTCTGTTAAGTTCTGCAGGTCTGAAGAACAATTTGCAGACATATTTATGAAGCCTTTGGGAAATGAATTGTTTAAAATCCATAGAAGAAATATTGGGGTCTGCAAGCTATAATGCATTGTTTACAACAATTTTGTTTTACTAGTTTTAGTTTGTTTGGCTCTGAAATGATTAAGAAGGAGTATGTCAGGATGTAATCATTTCACTGCCCCTATGTAAACGATGAATTGGTGGCCATCTTGATCCTTTAAGACTCAAATATTAACCATCGATTACAATTTTGTCTTACAATTTTGACATATAGGAACCTAACCATGTGTTGGTTATTTCTATGTCTAGTTAGATGGAAGTATCTACATAGGGTTATGAGTGGTTCAATATATGTACTAATATTTCCTCCAAAGGTATGGTTGGTTCCTAGTTGGTAACACATATGACAATTCAAATTTGTGATATGCAGGATTAGAGAAGGAATGTAATGGTCCTTGTTGAAATTGGAAAAATGTTGTAATGAGGTGCATGCCCGACACCTCAGAGTCTTGGTCCAAGTTGTAGGAAAGGTTATTGTTCCTAGGCTGTTGTAAGCCCTATTATTTCTAGGCATACATGGTTCATAGTAGCACATGTAGTGATGCCTCTTAAGTATAGAGAGGTTGTGGCATCAAGATGTGGAATTAATTGTTGATGTTTCAACATCGGGAAGACATTATCCCATATTGGTCATGTTGATTTGACCAAGGGAGGGTGATATGTTCACTCATGGAACTATTCTAGTGGTGAATGGACCAAGATGTTGATGGTTCTCTAGTTAGCAACATTGAGACACATTCTCCCAGATTGGTCATGCTTTAGACCAAGGGAGAATGATACAAAATACTTGAGATGCTCTCACATTGCCTTCTCCAGGATGGAGTGATATATATTAATTAGACTGCATGTGACAAAATAATCATCAACAAAAATACAAGTACGCCGAAAGGTATACACCAATTGACAATGGGCACATTTAATAGGTTTTTAGTGCTTAATCAGTTTTGTATGGATAAGATTAAATATTGATGGAATATTCTTAGTCATTCCAATAAATCAATGGTTGTGATTTGAACCATTAACTTCCTCACTATTATAAAGGCATCCCTTTACATATTTATTTTTTTACTTTTACTTGATCATATTCAAAATTTACTATGGTGGCTAGCTGATTGCCATGTATGAGTGATTAAAAAATATTAAGGTTTTGTTACATAGTGGAGATATGTGAATGTGAAACTCAACCATTTAATATTTACCAATTTACTAGTTTGAGTAATTCTAAAGCTACGAAGAGGACTAGATTGGTAGGTACGTGCCATGTGCAACAATGCATTTCATTTTATGGCCGTGTTTCATTTTCTGGGCCATATGGAGGCATGTGTTTCATTTTATGGTTATGTGGTGTTTCGTTTTATGGCCATCTGCGTTCCATATAGTAGGGTGGTAGGTCGTTTCAATTTGGGTTTTACGAATATAGCATTCATTCCCAATTCAATTCTACTTCAATGACCGAGTTTTGATTCTCTGCTTATATAATTATGTAATCCTATGCATAAGAAGAAGAAAAAATGTGAGGGATTTATAATATGGGACAAAAAATGTGAGGGATTTACAATATGGGAGAAAAAATGTGAGGGCGCGATGGAGAAGAAGTGAATGTGTGAGTTGAGGCTGCCTTTCTGGCCTTGCTTACAGTAAGAACTCTGGCCTTGTAATGCAATCAGATGGCAGATTCAAATTTCTTCTTCTCAGACCCGTAAGGTGTTGTGTTTTCCCCATCCTTTCTTTTCTTTGTGAATTCCAATTTATGTTTTCAGTGTTTTATTCCAATTTGTGTTTTTCGATTTTTGTTTTCAGTTTTTCATGGGCTTGGCATTTTACTATGCGAATTAGGGTTTTTTTTAACTACACTGGGAGTTTTACCAGCAGTAAGCCTTTCGGCGTTCACCAACTGCGAGTTAGCCGCCGTGCTAGTATATAAATAATATATTTATAATCAATGTATAAATATAAAAATAATCAATAATCAATAATTAATAATAAATTAATTAATGAAAATACATTAATGGAAAATACATGTCCATTAATGAAATGACACTTTTCCCAAGTATAAATATCGGGGCCCTCAATTGTAATACATCATCTCATATCATCTCATACAATATCTACTTACAATTGAGGTTTTTAGTGTTTAATTATTCTATGATAACAGTAACATCTAAATCATAAGGAAGTGATTATGAGATATGAAAATGAGAAAATTCAACATGGTATTACAGCTTTCAAAATATTTTCTAAAGCTAGTTAAAACATTTCAGTGCCAGATCTCATAGATGTTCTTTAGATCTTTTATTTTTTGCAATTGTATAGTCGTGTTCATGAGAAACCTATGCATAGAGAGAGACCAAAATTGTGGTCGAGAGTGGACTGTGCACAGAGAGGCCATAGTCTTGGTTGTGCATGGCCTATGCACATAGAGAAACCACATTCCCTTTGTTAGTGATTTTCCTAATTACAGGGCACGACTGCCTTAAGGATGCAAGGTATAGATAATCTCACATCGAGATCGATAATGAGGAGCAGGAGGGTCCTAAGGATAAGGGTACAAATCTATCTTTCCCATTTGTTCATCCTTGAGACTATCAGGAGGAGTCAGTAAAGGCAACAGAGCCAAAGGATCTACCTAGAGATGTTGTAGTGACCAGGAATAGGCCAACATGGCTTCATGACACTTTGCAAGATGCAGAGAGGCATGCATCTCCCAATACTTTTAGGGAGAGAAAACAACCTCGTAGGTTCTTGAGTTATATGGATTTGATGAGTCACATTATTGATTCCGAACCTTCCTGTTATGAGGAGGCAACATGAAAACATGTTTGGAAGGATGCCATGATGGAAGAGTATCAGTCCATAATGAAGAATGATGTGTGGGAGATTGTGATGAGACCCGAGGGGAAATAAGTGGTGAATTCCAAATGGATCTACAAGATCAATATGCAACATTGGGTAGGAATTCTCCCAGATTGGTCATGTTTATTTGACCAAGGGAAAATGATACAGTCACTAACGAGGATTTTCTAGTGGTGAATGGTCGAGGTGTAGTATTTCTCCTTAGTCAGGATGATTTGACTAGGAGTGATAAAGACTTGAGATGCTAGATGCTATCACATGTGGAACCAGAGTGAGCCTGATTTGAGAGAGAGTTAGTTGGCTCTGAGGGAGAGCCATAAAGGGAGTTCCCCCTCAGGTTTAGGTGGGAGAGAAACATCTCCCAGGACTGAAAAATAGGTGTCATGAGTCTAGGGAAAAGTTTGTATACTTTAGATACATGCTTGGTGTGATGTAGAATGTATCCCTCACTAAGAGGGAGTGTTGATGTTTCAACATCGGGTAGACATTCTCTCAGATTGGTCATGCTGATTTGACCAAGGGAGGATGATACATTCACTCACGGGGCTATGCTAGTGGTGAATCACTTAAGATGTTGATGGTTCTCTAGTTAGTAGCATCAGGAAGACATTCTCCCAGATCAATCATTCTCATTAGACAAAGGGAGAATGATACATTCACTCACGGGGATTTTCTAGTGGTGAATGGCCCAGGTGTAGTCTTTCTCTTGACTAGGAGTAGATAGACTTGAGATTCTCTCACATTCTTTCTACAGGATGGAGTGATCTATATTAATTAGATGTGCATGTGGGGAAATAATAATCAACATGAATATAATATATAAATAATATATTTATAATATAATGTATAAATATAAATATAAACAATAATTAATGGTTAATAGTAAATTAATTAATGAAATTTTTTTAATGGAAAATAAATTTCCATTAATGAAAGGACACTCCACCCAAGTATATATATTGGAGCTCTCAATTGTAATACATCATCTCATACAATATCTATTTACAGTTGAGGTTTCCAGTGTGTAATTATTCTATGATAACAATAACATCTAAATCACAGGACAATAATTATCAGATCTGAAAATAAAAAAATTCAACAAGTAGACTCATATCCTAAACTTGATGAAGGTCGAATAAGAGAGATTCTTCTATAAGGGGGAGAATTTGTATGGACGAGTGATAGAAGGAAGCTCACATAAGATATTTGGAGGTTAATGAACATTGAAGAAGAAAAATAACATGTATTTGTTAAGGGGGAGTGTTAAAATATAATTAATCCATGCATGTGATAGTGATAGTGGATACGGTAAATCAGATCCCTTGATAGTGATAGTGGACAAGTAAGTAATTTTTTGAGTATTCTATCTCTCCCATGGTCCTCCAAATATGTAATTTATTTTACATAGAAAAGATGGTTTTCATGTCTCGATTACACCTTTCTTAACATAATAGTTCCAGTGATCACTATAATCATATTCAAGATTCAATCCACATAATGTTCCAGTGATCATTGTAATCATATTTAAGATTAAATTACTTGTAAGAAATAACCACCTTCAATTTGTCATCATTAAATGTGATAATGATATCATTATGTAAACTACCTATTAGCATTACCTTTTTTTTTTTATATTTAATTTTATTCAATATTAACCAAAAAAAAATGCGTAAAGCATCAAAATGTCATTGGAGAATATTTTTGTACCTTTAAAATAATACAAAATAAATTGTAAATATCTACAATAAAAAAGCATATCCTAATAGATGATTATTCCTTCCTCCTTAGCCAAATAAAGAAAACCAAAGATAGCTAAGTTATTACCTTACTCATTGACAAATCTAAAAAGCAACTATAAAAATTATGAAATAATCATTGTTTAAATGATTAGGTTGAAAACCATATTGAGAAATAGCTTTTATATTGCTTTCTTCTCCGCATTTACTTATTTTTTACCTTTAGAATAGTGCTAAATAACCAAGCAAAGGGGCTACTAGTCATGATGCTCGTGTAGTTTCTCAAAATTTTAAATTACCACCTTTATGAATATGTATCACTTTGCTAACTTAGGAAACCATTACCGTGTAACTTGGTTGGATATTACTTGAGAAGGGACCTTTCTCTTGGAAAAAGGATTAACGCTTAACATTATATATTCTTCTGAAACAACCCTTGTTTCTCTTCCTAAGAAATGCAATGCTTGAATCCTTTCCCTTAATACCTTTCTCATAAAGTTAAATTACATATGCTAGCTTTGTGAATGCAATTATTTCCAATTTTTTGGCATGAGAGTTAAATTGTCAATTCACTGTGGCCTTTTTACTAAGAAAATATATTTTTTCCTACCCACAAGTGTTTTTTATTCATGCATCCATCCACATTGGAATTTAGTAGTATTCTTCAAGCCAATTTGCATTCTTCATCATACAAATAATTGATGAACCTTTTCTTTACCAATTTTCTTTCTTCATCATACAAGTAATTGCTAAGCCTTTTCTTTATCTATACTAAAATATTTGTTAAAATTCTATTATTTCCTTGAAAGAAATGGACCATGTGACATTGTTAATTTTTCTTTTCATATAATAGGAAAGCACAACTATTTTGTGACATTGTTAAGTGGTCTTTTTACACATTAGGAAAATACAACTCCTTTTTGGTAAATTTAGTTTCCATATAATATTTTCATCCTCCACTTTTAGTTAAAAGAAAAATGATAATTCAATGGATAATGAAATTTTAATTACAATCTTATTAAATAAATTTCTCTCTTATGCTATAAAATAGTCCAATACATTCCCTCCCTCCCTAGGTGATTTGGAAATTATATCCTTTAATTAAAATAAAATATGATGTACCATTACAAATAAAAAATTAAAAGTAATTACATAGATAGAATATGCTTACTCATAATTTTTATTCTTTTTATATTTCATGAAAGCCAAAATTAAACTTTTCATTTTTTTCCTCCCTATAGAATTCTTCCATTCACATAGGATCTCTACCTTTTATACACATAATTCCTTGCACAGAAACTATTCCACCAAAACTAATTCTCCCACTTATAAAAACTTTGAGATATCCTATGCTAAGTACATAAAATAGTTATCTTGAGTTAATGTTTGAAATTTTAATGTAACAGACAACTATGAAAATCTTTTCTCGGTGAGTGCATATCAACGGACAAAGGGGTCATTATCGCTAAATTTGTACTAAGTTTTTTTTCTTTATCGTACAAAAGTATAAAATGAAACATTACAAGTTAGAATCTTGGATTCTTTAGCTAAATATGACCATACTTCGATGGACTCGTGGAAAATGTAGAAAGATCTATAATGTTCTAAAATATTAAAAACTGAAAGAAATGTCACAAACACATCTTCTTTCTTGATCCATTTTACCCTTCTCTGATCTGAAGACTTGGTGTATAGATTTGTCTCATAGCTTTAGATATTTGAATAATTGAATGCTTATATCCCATGTCTTGTCTACCTGATCCTTGTTCAAAAATTATCCTGATTTGGATGGATATTGGTGGCCACCCACCTCTTTCATTGGCTCAACATGGTTCTCCATATTGACAGTTTTCTTATGATTTTTTTTTTTCATTTTATGGGTCCTAAACTTTTGACATCATTTTGAGGACTTAAATGATGCTTTTTTTTGGAAATTCTAGGGCCTAGGTTTTTCTTTCACACATCAAGTCCATGCCACAATATTTTATTACTTACTTATATGTTTCTAATGAGTTAGTATGCAACACAAACCAATATTTCATATGAAAGTTGCATCCACAACAAATTGATGTAGAAACTAACCACCTTAGGGCCCCAAAACACCTTTTGACACTACACCTCCTAAGGTTAGGGTTTTATGTTAAAATGCCATTGCTTAGACCTCTTGTATTATATTTTGCGAACGTCTGTAGTTGAGATCTGTCTCTTTCTTCAGAGATAAGATACCAACATTCTAGAAAGTTTGTGTTCTACAATACTATTTATTTCATTCATTAATAGAAGTTGGGTTTTTATTGTATTACTGTGCTCATTGCAATATTTGTATGTGTGTTTCATTTCATTCCTTATAAAATCTGGATTAGTGGTATCAGAGAATTTTTCTCCTTGTTATTTCTTGGTGCATGTCCCTAACGAGGTCATGGTATAGAGATTTGGGTCTTGAGCAAGTTTCACTTGGGGATAGTCGTTCTCACTAGCCCAAGAAATCTCCCACAGTATAATAAAAGAGAGATGAAGGAGCATGAGATCCTATCAAGATGTTGCTAGAGTAATCCCTCGCGCGACAAAGGAACAAAATGATAGAAAAAATTTCACATATCATTTGAAGACTACTAATGGTGGGCACAAAACCTTCAACAAGAAACCATTTCAGAGGTACACCACCCTTCAAGGTACAAGATAAATTTGATATCCATTTATTTGAAGGCCAAATAGATGCATGTGATCTGGAGAAATGGTTAAATCTATTAAAGGTTTATTTCTTTTTCCAACATTGAAAATATCACCTTCCTTAAATCCCTTCCCCATGTCAAATATTCATGGGAAGTTTAATGTGAGAAACATAACAAATATAGGACTTGCTTGAGAATCTTTTGTTGATTCCCTCAAGCAGGAATTATAACTAGTTGGAAGCTATGATGACCATCACACGATATAGATGACTCTGCATCAAGAGAGAGACGAGACGATGTCAAGGTTCACCAACATATTCCATACTTTTCACTCAAATATAATTATTAGACACTCCAAGAAACACCTAGTTTTGAAGTATTGAAGCGGCCTACACATGTGCATCAAAATAGAGATGGATTTCTTGGGCATATATTCACTAGGAGTCGCTAATCAATATGCTATAAAAATTGAGCAAAAATTCAAAAAAAGGTTCAGGTTTTTAAATATAACACAATAAAAGCATGGTAAAGGTGGACCTAACTCATACAACAAGGGACATATCAAGGAGAGCCAACCTCAGGACAACTAGTCCAAGCCATAGGAAAATAATAGTAATGGGAAGTCGAAGAAGGACACTAGAAAATGTTGCCAGTTCCAAAAAATCCATTGGTACAACACTATGAATGCCACTCAAAACAATCATTGTTAGCCTATAATAAAGAAAAAAAATTAGACCCTTACTCACACTTTGATTCAGAACATGATAAGGAAAAGTGGATCATCGATGCAGAACCTAGTGCTACCATTGCAACCAAAAAGATCCAAGAGGATATTGAGGACGGGAGCACCTCTTCCATTCATAAATGTGGGTGAAGGGGACCCCTCTACATTTCATTATTGATAGAAGGATCCATGAGCATGTGCAAGCTAATGCAAACATGGAAATGCATCAATTTGTTAACTTGGAGGGATTATTCAAGGTACTTTTACAATGAATTTTAATATGGTGTAAAATGATGAAACATAGGAAATTGAATTAGATTTCCGAATATACAATTTTAATTCATAGAAATTGTGAATAACAATGTGAAATTTGATTTTTTCTAATAGTGGTATGTTATTTTTCCAGCAAAATATAAGTTATATGTCTTCATCTGTGTAGGTTTTGAGTACCTTAGTGATGGAATTTCCTTCCAAAAATTTGTATAATTGTAGAGAACCCATTGTTATATTGTAGTGTATTTTTTAAAAATTTATGATATTGATTTTATATTTTTTTAAAGTTATGAAAGTCAATATATCCTTGAAATTACAATGCCTTTTGTTCGTGTAGGATACAAGGGTATTAACATTATAATTTATTTTTTTAAGATTGTAGACATCAACCTCTTATAGTACAAGACATAACTCATTTGAAAAATGGTTAAGCTGATAAAAAGTTATAAAATAAATAAAACATGTATGCATTTTAGGATTTTGATACATGTCAAGACAAAAATAGATTAAAAATAGTAAACAATATTAATTTTTTAAAAACAATTATATATTTGGATTCTGCATAGCCAACT
>ML800441.1:97525-110025 GCA_009831015.1 Picea engelmannii | reverse complement strand
TCTCTCTCGCTCCCTCCCTACCTCACTCACACCATTTCCACACTCTCTCTCCCTCCTTTTGTCCTTCCTTTCCCCCTTATCTCTTCCCCCCACCACTCTCTCTCTCTCACTAACTCTCTCTATCTCTCTTTACGTATCTCTCTTTCCCTTCCCATCTCTCTCCCTTTCTCTCATTCTCTCCCTCTCTCTGTCCATCAATATGTCTCTCCCTCCCTTTCTGTCATTCTCTCCCTCCTTCTCTCTATCCTTCTCTCCCACCACTTTCTCTCTATCTCTCTCTAATTCACACTCACTCACTATCTCCCTCTCCATCCCTCTCTTTATCCCTCCCTTATGTTATCGTATTAATAGGTAAGTGTGGGCATGACTATATCTTCCTAGATCCCACTCGAAACTAGAACAAAATAGAACAGACTGCATAGTTCGCCTTAAACTTCATCACCATAAAACCTAGTTTATTGAGTTACAAGAGACATATCATTGAAATGATGCTTGTCCTCACTAGTGTCCTTGAGTTTGTAGAATAGTAAGCATATTTAAGAATCACAAATAAACAAAGGAGAAACACAAAGACATATATATGTTCTAATGAAGTTTATGTATATGATCAAGGAATTATACAATAAAAGACAAGATGCTTATATAGGGAAGAAATGCATTACTGTATTAAATGAATAGAATGTAGATAATACAACCCATTCCTTGATGTTGCAAGGTCCCCTTTCAATGGCTCTTTTCTTCAACACAGATACCTTTGCTCCAAATCCATTGAATGAAGAAGACCCACAATCTAACTTAAATAACTAAAGCAAAGCTCTCAAGCATAATCTGAAGTAGAACTCTCCAAACAATTCTTATCCTATTAAACCTTAGCCTTCTCCATGAGACATCCCTCTTTATATAGTGTGAAATAGAGATGGATGAGGAGATTAGGATGATCCCACCAAATCAGAGAAGAGAGTAAGATCCAAACCAATCGGAGGCCACCTCATCTTCTAGAAGATCCCCTTTTAGACCATTCATGAAATTTGAATTTTCCCAAACTTTAAGCATCGTCACACCCTATGCACTAGAAACATGTGAAGATGTTTCAGCCCAGGTATAGGGAAAAGTGCAATGATCAGGCATCATCACACCCCATGCATACAGCAGGGTGAGACAACCTTCCTTCATATAGTTTTTGGAAAAGGAAATCAAATCACTTTTCTCCTGGAGAAAGTCTCTTTTAATATTTTTAGGGAACATGAACACATGTTTTCAGGTGATCACTAAGGTGACCAAAATAATGTGTAACATAATTCCACCCAAAGTATGAAGCTAGAACTCGTGACAGCTGAAATACTTTGTAGAATGTATGTGTTGAAAACAAGGAGCACATCAATCAGGAACCTGCAAACAAACCAACATATGCATAATATCATACCATTTATGAGGTAGGAATTCCCATGCTTAGAGTACAAGTGACTCTAATCATAAGTGTCAAGTGAGTCATGGCCACTAAAAATACACCGTGGGTCCATGTCATCATGATTCAGCATAGACACCATGAATACACTGTGGATCTATGCTCTAAAAGAATTTAAATTCGGACATAGCCACGAGACATACAAACTGGATCTATGTGTCAATACAAATCATGAATACTCCGTTGCAACCTAGAGAAAAGTGATAATATCCAGGGTCTTCACTCCATCGTCTTTGAGTATGAATCTAGACATGTGATTACAGGTGTCAAAGTCAAACATGGTAGAAACCACTTGATTACCGATCATTAATTAAAACCATTAACAAGTGTGAGGGAAATCACCATTGATGTCAATGACTCCCAAGGTACCCTAGTACAATCCAACAAATGTGAATAAATGAGTTGAAGTCAAACACTGAATGGAATCTTCCAATCAAGGGTCAATGATGTGAAACCATTGTTGAAAGCGAAGAAACCTGCCATTGAGGCATGCATACTCTAAGGTACCGAATAATTTCTAAATATTGTTCCCAGATAATGTGTTGAAGTTGATAGGAAAATACTCGTCACAGGAGGGCCTTGATGTATCCCCCATCAATGAAACAAAATACATAATAGATTTGAGGTATATTAGAGTATGAAGTGATTTGGAACTGACACAGGGAAGGCCAACATGGTAGAAAATTTATAACTGTAGATGGTCGACTCGATAGAAGACTTGTTAGGTTGGACTTCTCTTGAAAATATGAATGCTTGTTGATGTAAGCTCATACTTCGGATGAGTCCCTCAGAGTATGTTTAACGAACCCTAAGAAGGAGTGGTTTGCTCCCATATGGGTCATTCAATGTTTGCTTAATGAGTCCAAAGAGAGAAAACTCAAGGGTTTTTCATTTTTAGAGAGTCTGAAAAACACTTAAAGAGAACTCCATAAGATCCTTTTTCGTAAATTAATATGATGAAACTGAAAAAGTGATAAACTACTACTCATCAAATGTTTTCTTCAAATACTTTTATGAGCATGAAAAGAACAAGGTCATTATACTATATTTTCGAGCGACCTAAACATGAAAATATGGTCGAGCGACCTTGTTCTTTTCATGCTCATAAAAGTATTTGAAGAAAACATTTGATGAGAGGTAGTTTATCACTTTTTCATGTGTCACCATCACGAGTTCGAAAAAAGGACAAAATATTACTTGATTACATTCTCATGGTTTCATGAGCATGAGAAAGAACTAAGACTCTACTCGGAGTTTTTCCTACAAAATACAAAAAGGATCTGTACATGTGACAAATATATAAAAATAAACCAAAAAGTGGACCCTTGTTCCAACGTTTCACCTCTAGACTTTTTCAATCTGCAAAAATCAACCAGTTGTAAAGTTTTTAGGACTTTAGAGCTTGGGTAAAGCATAAAAATAATATAATATACAAATGAAAAGTAATAAAAGTCAATAAAATAGGTAAAAAACCACATTTCACTATTTCATTTGCAACTTCACCCAAACATTCCTCCAAAGCCCTCTTTCACCTCAATTTTCAACTATTGATTGCAGAGTGCACGACGGATAATTTTACGAATTGTCTCCATAGAAGAGGTAATCTCCTTCTCCTTCAACTTTTCATGGTTTTAAAATTGATTTTCATTGGTTAAATTCATGTTTTGGGTTGATTTTTTGGGGGTTACCCGCTCGTTGGGGTCGTCAAAGGTGCCCTATATTGGGAAATGCAATGATCTAGGATCGTCGTAGGTGACCCTATAGGTAGGTTACGATGACGTCACACTGTGTGAACACATAGGTCTACGATGACCACAACCCAAAATTTTAAAAGATAAACCCAACAAGGGAAAACCCCCATGAAGAAAATTTATGTTTCTAATCTCATCTTATGGTTCCTTGGCAGGCTTTCCTTGTTTAAGATGTTGGAGTGGCATGAAAGAGAGCACAAAAAAAAAGATTACTTCACAAAGAATGACCCGGGAACAATTATGGCCCTTCAAAAGTGTGGGTTACTAAAGATTTTCAAGATTCAGGGCATGAGAGCCTAGTTGAGACTACTGATGTACTTAGTTCATGTGTGGGATGTGAACAAGTAGACATTTCACGTGGGTTCCCACACACTGACCATAGATATCGCTCGAGGATATCTATTTCCTAACAAGATTATCTCATCGTGGTTCACATGTGACACTTATAGGTAGCAGGGGTGACGGTGAGCCCATGGAGCACTACATCTGCCAACATTTCATATTGAGTACTCAGAAACATAGAGGCAAAGTAGCTATCAGGGATGTCTAAAATTTTCCTTTGTGAACTATCCTCTATACCACTACTTGCATGGCAGGGAGTGAAACTCCCCACATGGCTCTACAGAGCCATTTTTAGTATGAATTGGAGTGTATGGAGCCCCGAGTCTTCAATTGGTGTGAAGGGGTCCTAAAAAGAATGAAGAAACAACTCACCAAGTGCAAAAGTGGTGGGTTAAAAAAATTCGGATACGGGTCTATTTTGGTATCATTCTTCCTAGAGAGGGTCCATGTCCTATGCTTATAGATGGAGTGGGGTATACCCTCTCCACATGATCCAAGGATGAAGAGGTGGGTAGATCTCATGGCTCGACCTGGAGGTGGTCGCATCGTCAGATATGACGATGTCTTCTTCTAGTGGATGAGTACTCAAATGCTCATGGTTGAAGATTATGTGTATGACAAGCTATATTTCCATGGATATCTAGACCTATCTCTTCTCGAAGGTTCCCAGTGGGGGGACATAGGTAAGACAATTTTTTATATATATAATGTTTTTGTTATTTTTAAAGGTATAAAACTTTTTTTTTTGTTTTTATCTAATGACTAATCGAGTGATCTTTGATAATGCAGATGTGGGACCTTATCATCCTCTAGGTTCATCCCCTATCCAGAGGCGAGGGGAGAAAGGTGTCGTAATAGGAGTAGCTAATACCAATTAAGAGACCATAGAACACAACCTGGAGGAACTCACCATGAATGTCCTTGATGCCACAATAGATGATATTCCTAGGCATTACCAACATGAAACAGTGGGCATATCCGCATCCATCGGTCGACTTCTCTATAGAGTAGCATGGGCAGTCACATTTTATATCGAGTAGAATCCTTGATGCTCTCCTATATATGAAGCCATGTGATTCACATTTTGATATTTTGGTCTCCAAATAAAAAAACGTTTTGTAAACTTTTATCGTTATTAATATAAGGCTTATATCATCTTACTTGTTGTATGTACAAAGTGTGATTGGATTTTATAAATGTCTCAAATGTTTGTCTAACACATAATTAGCCAATGCATCTGTTAATGTATTTAGACATATAGGAATGTGTTGATATTCAATGTAATCAAAATGATGTTCCAAGAGGAAAATTCGTAAATATACCCTTAACAAAGTAGGACTCCGGATGGAATAAACATTACTCAACTATAAAACTACTAACTATGAATCAACTCGTACAATAACATGATGGATTCCAAGTGAAACAACATCAGTCAATAATTTGATGACTGCATTGTATTCCGTGATATTGTTAATTGCACGACCAAGGAAAACACCATGTAGACTGATTAATTCATCCGTAGGTGCATAGATTGCCCATGAATCAGATGCTAAGTTTTGATTACTGCGAATAACGCCATCAACGAAGCCAATATAGGTGTAATGGACCTCAAATTCACCATTTTTTTTTCCTCTATGACATAATTCAATTTCATTTAAGCTTAGAAATTAAGAGAAGGTAATATTCATTTATGTCCATAATGTCATTATTAGACCAGTCTAGATTACTTTGAGCTGAAAAGCTCATGTGAGTAAAATCTTTTCATAATTCTATCACTTCCCTTGAAAGGCAATGTCTAAACTCAGGTTGAAGAAACCTTTCATGTTCAGAGAGATAAAGCTCATAAGGGATAGCACCTTTGAAGTATTCAAAGGGAGGCAGAGATCAAAATCATCTTACAGAGGTCGAGTTCAGGTGTAAGAACACTAAGTCATTAGGCCAGAGATCCTTGGGTAGAGTGATTGAATGGTGAAATTTCTTTGTGGGGAAGTACCGAAAACCCGTGGACCATTGGATCTCGTAAATCAGTGAGGAGGTTAAGACTGAGCGTCTTTTAGCATTCAAAAGCTGAGGAGGGGTGGTGACCATTGGATGAGAAGCAACAAGAGTCGTTGATGTCGCACTCAAAAATTTGTTATTTCGGAGTCGTTGCATCACGAACTTCCAGTTCACGAAATCCTGAAAGAATCGAGACCGTTGATCCCATGTGAAAAGGCCAAAACCCGTTAAGCCCCTTTTCAGCATTTTGGGTTCTGCGAGTTCGAAGCGCCTAGAATCATTGTCGTCAGAGTTGCGAAATCCTGAATCGCGAAACCCCGAAATACTATATGTACAGGGTTCTTCCAATTCAAAGAAAGATTTGCTAGAACTTCAATTACAGAAGTAAACACATGCCTATAAATATATTGGTGCCTTCCAAGCTCATCTATACCTAGACAATCCTACCTAGAATTTTGATTTTAGAGTTAAATATGCTCGTGTAGGTGGATCTGTTCTTTCAAATTCATAAGTAGATAATTTTGTCTAGCATTTTGTTTTAGGAGGGACCATTCCTAGATTTTAGTCTTTGAACATAAACTTCTTACAATGAACAGATGTCATCTATGGAAATTATTTCAACTTAGCACAATTAGACGCATAATATCAGATACACGAATCATTCAAACAAAGGCTAAGCATATTTTAAAAGAAGATAAAATACAAAGTTGACATTTCGGCATTCGGGACTTGCTTTTTACATATGCACAGGGTTCCTTTTCCTTACTAGACCCCGAAATCCTGAAATCCTGAATCCCAAACCCCGAAATCCCGAAATCCTGAAATCCCGAAGTGTTGGGCCCACAACCTTTTCTCATTTCGCAACTCGACACTTCTTATCTCATTTTGCTTGTGCATAAGAAGTTTGTAAACCCCAAAATCTCGAAATCCCGAACTTTGAAATCCAAAAATTATGGGCCCACAATCCTTTGGCGTTTCGCGATTCGACACTTCTTGTTTCATTTTGTTTATGCATCAGGTGTTCAAAAGCTTCGAAATCCCGAACTTCAAAATCCCGAAATGTTGGGCCCACAATCCTTTTTAATTTCATGATTCGACACTTCTTGTTTCATTTTGTTTAAGCATTAGGTGTTCGAAATCCCCGAAATCCCGAAATGTTGGGCCCATAGTCCTTTCGTATTTCGTGATTTGACACTTCTTAATTCCTTTTGTTTGTGCATCGATTTTAAAAGAGGAAAGACTAAATATGAATAGCCGAATTGGTACCGCCTTGGGTAAAGGAAATTTTCGTAATAAGAAAGGGTGCATCTGGGTTCCTTTAGTGTTAAAGTAGTTCATATAATAGATCTTTCATTGCGAATTATATAGTATAATTTTATGTTTTTGTATTCTCTTGTTCAAAATACCTTTATACGGGTTAGGTTAATGAACTATAAGGGAAAGTGGTATAATAGTCGGTCCTCCTACTTCAGCTATAGATCTGTCTCTACACAGTCTGTTTAATGGAAAATAAAAATGTAGCATAGTTTACAAACCTCATAATGATGTTCTCGACATTATTCGTACAGTTAAATTAATGAAATTACAACATAACCTCTACTCCCATTATGCAAATCTCAACATTGATTTTTCTTAGAAAACAATTAAAGAAAGAAAATAGCAGTGAATCTAATTTAGAGTAGATTTCTTCCATAATTTAACCATGCATAATCCTTTACACTATCATAACAAATACAAGGCCAATTCTATCGTTTGTTCAAAAAGGGGTCACTTGAAATTAGATTTACCCTATGTTCTCTGTCAGTTTTTAGGCTTCCTAAATTCGAACTGATTTTTCCTACGCATTATTATCTATCATAATTAGTAGATGCATTACATCCATGATTGAATCATTCACCAGAGAATGGAAATTATTTCAATTCGGATTAAATAGATACATGACATCAGATATCAAATCATTCAAATAGAGAAAGGAAATCATTTCAGTTATGATTTAACAAATACATTGCATCAGATATAAAATCATTCAGACAGAGAAGGAGTAAGGTAACATATCTGAACCAGATCACGAGAAGACAAAGGGAACAACCACGTTCCTCCCAACTGTAGAATAGGGTAGACAAAAGCACTTGCCTGATTCACCCCCTAGCCTGACCATGAATCCATGAGGGAGAACTTGGAAACCCCTCCTCAGCAATGTCCTTCAATTCCAACAATTATCCTCTTGCCTCACACTTACTCAACAGTGCTCATAACAGCAAGGAAATTCTGTTTCAGCAGACTCCTCTTGCCTCACACTCAATCCGTAGTGTTCGTAATAGGAAGAGAACTAAAAAATTATTTTCCCCAGCTCACTCGGCAGCATCTTGCCTACTCGCACATGCTATATATCAATTTTTCCCAAGTCTTTTTCCCTCCCTTGGGGGGATTTTAATAGCTTTCTAAACCCATGATTTTCAGGGGTTGCCAATGGCCAAATCTATGATTTTCCACTTCTAATAATCAGCCCAAAGGTAGTTCCAACTTGTTCCCCACTCATCGAGTCATGGTCAGCTGATTTTAACATGGTTGTTCCATTTATCCTCCTGGAATTAATATAAATATATTTTTTTTATACAAGTTTCATAATCAAATGGTTAGTTGAGTCCCAATTAGAACTCTACCCAACAGTCATAATAATTAATTACAAATAACAAATTCAAAATTTGGAATTGCCATAAATGGAAAAAAATTTCCAAATTCGAATTTACTAAAAACGGAATTAAATTTCCAGCAAATTTAAATTTCAAAAATATTTTATTTTTGGGGATATCACAATAGGGTATCGAAGACAGAAACATATGGAAACCAAGAAAAATGCAAGGCAAGCAGGTGAATGGAGAAACCAAACAACGAAAAAACACACAAGAGTATGATACACAAAAAATACACAACACTCATGCAAAAATGATTTAAGCATAGTACTTCTTCAAGTAAATTCCATTTTTGGGTTCACTCAAAAGGATTCCATCATAAACTACTAGCTCATAAGCCCTTTTCTCCAACACTCATTCAACAATATAAATATCCTACCACATTGGCTCAAATTTATCGCCCCCTAGAAAATCATGATTTTGCTCGTAAAGAAGAACTAGATCACCTTCAGAAAAAACACATGGTTTGACATGCTTGTCATATTGATCTTTGACACACTTTTTCTAAGTTTAAATAACTAAGGTGACATCATGATGGTTTTTTTCTAATTGCATCAAATACAACAGATCTTCGTCTTCAACAGAGGTGTTAGGGAGAAGTTCGACGACTAGTTTTAAAGATGGTATTTCACATTCAATCGAAAAAATTGCTTCGATACCATATACTAACTAGAAAGGTGTGAATCCCATGGCAGACTTAACGGATGTCCAATAGGCCCACAATGCTGAGAACAACATTGTGTGTCAATTTGACTTATGAATTCCTACCATCCGTCAAAGCATCGTAGTGAGAACTTTGTTAATTTATTCAACCTCGACATTGGCCTGCAGATAATAATGGGTTTAGTTTTTATGTTGAAGAAACAACTTTTCAGTAAGTTTAGACATCATGAAATTGTGAAAATGACTACCATGATCAGTAATGATGGCTTGAGAGGCACCAAATCTAGTAATGATATGATTGACTATGAACAATGCTATAGTTCTCACAGTATTATCAAATGTAGGCATCGCCTCGGCCCATTTAGTGAAATAATCCATAGCTACAATAATGTATCCATGCCCCCCAACCACGTGAGGGTTACATGTCATGAATTCAACGCCCCATTTAGCAAATGAATGAACGAAAACTACAGAGTGAAGATGAGTAGGGTGAGATCGGATCTTATTGTTATAGGTTTGAAAAGCGTGGCATTTTTGGACGACAATAATGCAATCCTTAAACAATGAAGGAAAAAAATAACCAGCTCATTAGATCTTTTGGGTAGTGGCATACTGAGACATATGACCACCAGATGCTCCAGAGTGACAATCATTCAAAGATTTCCCATCTTCATCATAGGTGAGACATCGTCAAAATATGGAATCAATACAGTGGAGGTAAAGGGTATCACCAAGGACATTGTATTTGTTGATACTGAGAGGGGGGTGAATCAGTATCAAGTACAATTTAAAACCTTTTTAAACTTATAATTAAACCATTCAATTATATCCAATGAGAAATGGACAATAGTATAATATTTACACTAATACACCATAATACACCATGCACAATATATTATAAATAATCAATAGTTATTGTTCTAGGGAAGTAATGACTTCCAAAGGTAGCTATAACTTTCAAATGTAAAGGGAGGGATAAACCTCCAAGATGAAGATACAATCCTCCAATATCAAGAGATATTTTAACTCTCCATCATTGCCCCTTCCTTCCACCCAAGAATATATGAGAGATAATAAAACTTTACATTAAATCATCACCATCAACCAATCATCACATAGAACTTGATAATGCTTCCTGAGACTTCTTCAATTTATTCAATTATTCAATTATTGGAGTACTTTGATCCTGCAGATAATATTACTCAATGTATTCTCTGAAACTCCTCCAATTTTCACTCCTTGCATCCTCCCCAAAAATAAGTTATAGAGAGAATGGTAGACCTTGTTCAATTCTAGTTTATTCAGGAGACCAAACTTGTACAGAATGCCCCACGCTCAATATTTAACCTAAGATTCTGAAACTCACACAAAAGAAACTAAATTTCGTACTATTTCCAATGAAAATTTTCCAATGTCATTTGGATTCTCTATGAAGAAGTTATAACTTTTTTACCCGGAACACCTGTTTATTGACTAGCTTCAAGACTGGTCACAAACCCTATCTTCCATAGAGTGTATCTCCATAATTATAGTGAATCAAGAGCTGATATTTTTACCACAGGTACTTTGATATGTCTTCTCAATACCATATCAATTTCACCATCTGAATCATTCTAGAAACAAATTTATAGAAAACATCGTAAGATGACCTGAAAATAACATACCTTATAACACATCACCAAAAGACTTCATCCTCCCTTGAAATACGGCTTTCTTTACTTCTCATTTCCTCTAAAATTCGACTTTTGTATCAAATGAATGTATAATGATATTTATTTATACCATTTATGTCACTTCCTTTTAACATTAGGGCTGACCTGGTACTTTCTTATTTTGTAATTCTTTTCATTAATTATCTTGAGGGCCTACATGTACTTCTTTCTTCAATTCACTTTGTCATTTTCAAAAATTAATTTCTCCTCAACCATGAGGATCCATGTGATGTGCCACATACCACCAGAAACAACATGATGTGTACTATCCACCCATGGGTGTTTTATCTGCATGTGCATTTTCCTTCATGTCCAAATACCTTCATCAATCTTGTGGTCAAAAACCCATGACTAGGGTTGATATCAATGACAACAACCAATATTCCAACAGTACCCCCCTTTGTCATTGATGGAAACACTCATGCTCCCCCTGTCATCATGATCCCAATTTCTCTCCCCCTTTGACATCAATGGAAAAGGGTGGGGCTTCTCCCCCTGACTTTAATGGAAAAAGCTAACTCTCTTCTTTGGGGTTGCTCCCCCTGAACATATAGCACTTAATAACACTTAATTTTTATGGTCTCTTTCTTCCTTGGAGATTTTTCGTGGTTTTAGGACATATATGTTACTTGGTCTTCTTGTTCCAGTTGCAACCAATATTCCTGAGTTATTTTCTCTAATTTTACATTTTCGGGAGTCAAACGTAAGAGTGTATCCTTGATCACACATTTTACTAACACTAAGTAGATTATGCTTCAAGTCTTCAACCAATAGGACATTCTTTTCTTTTACATTTTTTCTTCCAAGATCTACTACACCTTCTCCAAGTATTTTGGCAGATGAGTCATCACCAAATGAAACATTTCCATCCTTTCTCTTCCAGATGATGAATTTGTCTTGATCCTCGGTCATGCGTGAAGAACATCCATTGTCTATGTACCATTCATCTTCTTCTTTACATTCTTCAGCGGTCAATGCTATTCGACAATCTTAATTGTTTGGAATTTATTTCCTTCTCCATACTGTGGTTGGCATAGGGACATCTTCATTCATATATTTGCAATCTTGTGCTTTGTGACCAAGATAATTACATTTGTAGCATGCAATATTTTTGTCCATCAATGGGGAAAATGAATTATAAATTCTGTTGACAAATCCATGATTATTTCCATATCTTCTATTTACACCATTCATGTTTCTTGCGTATGTGTTCCTTTCATTGATTCTGCAATTAATTGCCTTATGTCCAAAATTTTTGCAAGTATAACAATGAACAAGAAATAAATTTTGATACCTTGGAGTAAGTGGGCTTCTTTGTGATGTAGTCCATTTCGGTTCATGATCTATTCTTCTATAGTTTCCTTCATATTGATTGAATATTCTTTGATTCCGAAAGGTAAGAGGTCTTTTTGGATATTCATGTCTTTTGTAATCATTCCTTCTTTCTGGTATCATGGTCCACTTCTCATCAACTATCTGTGTAGCTCTTTCTTCAACATTATTGTTGGAATTTGCATCTTCTTTGTATGAAGTTCCACCCATGCATCGAATATGTGCTAGGTCTTTTGGTACTTGAGAGTTTCTTAAGCTCTTCCTCAATGAGACAACTTCTTGTTCAGGTTTCTCACAATCTTCTTCTTTCTTCATCATTTGGACATTCCTTACTTTTCTTATTCTTCTTTCTTGTTCGAGTAGAGTTTTCAAAGAAATGGTTTCTTCTCTTAGTTTCTCAAAGTAATCTAATTTTTTCTTCAATCTTACAACTTCCTTTTCACAACTACTCAATTCACTTCTTAGTTTTCTTTACATGTCTTTGAGCTTGCTATTTTCAATCTCAACATGCTTCAATTTTTTAAGATTCTCATCTTCTTGTTGA
>ML800441.1:57652-84829 GCA_009831015.1 Picea engelmannii | reverse complement strand
GGAGGGAGAGAGAGAGGGGGGAAAGGGAGAGAAGGGGGGAAGAGAGAGAGTGGAAGACAGGGGTGGTAGGGGAGAGAGAGATAACCAGAGGGAGTGAGAGAGGGGGTGAGGATTGAGGGATGGATCAAGGGAGGGAGAGGGAAGAAGGTGGAGAGAATACATAGAGATTGAGTGGGGTAGAGAGAGAGAGGGAGAGAGAAGGTGGGAACAATGGGGGAGAGAGAGAGGGAGAGAGAAGGTGGGAACAATGGGGGAGAGAGAGAGGCGAAGATGGAGACATGAAGAGTGGTGAATATGGATACATGAAGAGTGGCGAAGAGGGGACAAAGAGAGATGGAGAGGGAGAGGGGGAGATAATGAGCAATAGAGTGGAAGAGTGGTTGGAGAGAGAGAGGTAGATAGAGGGAGGGAGGGAAAAGGGGGCAGAGGGGAGGGAGAAAGGGGTAGAGAGGGGGGTTGGGAGAGAGAGAAAGAGAGAAAGGAGAGATAAAGAGAGATATTTTGTGTTAGCAGTAACACACGCATGTTCTTGTTCCTAATTACGTGTTCATACTTTAGGAATGCATGTGCATTCCTAAAGTGCGTACACTATTTTAATTTCAATTTTTTTAGGAACGTGTTCATATTCCTAAGCACGTGTTTCTAAAGAACGCATGTGCATTCCTAAATAATCCAAGTTGGCAAGACTATGGAGAAGTTCAGTGAGTACCAAGGCTGTAGGATTAAGAACACGTGTGTGTTTCTAGGAATCTGAAAGTGTTCCTTGGCACCTCGTTGCCACTTTTTCATTGATCAACTTTGTGAAATATCCCCTAGAACCTGATATTATCCAATATTATCAAGAGATTTAATCTTCTGACAATGTCACACCTCCAACCATACACAATTGGTAGGTCGAGGCAAGAATGAGACCTTTACGTCAACCAACAATGTTGCCTGTCCTATGGCATCAAGCCCTTCAAAGATGAGGTATTGTGTGATGTTTCCCCACTCAATTTTTTCCTTATTTTATGATAGACCTATATGTGGAAACATAATGTTGTTTATGAGTCATGTCCCAGTAGTTTCATTGTTACTTAGGGAGGTCAACCTTATAGGGTACAAGAGGTAGTTACAACTACTATAATTTCATTGATTTGAACAAAAAAATGTCGAAAGATAATCTCTCATACTACAAAGTTTGTACTCTTCATGGTTTTGTCAGAAGAAAGGTCACAATGACCATCGTATATTCATTAAAAGGTCTCTCTACACAGAAATATCAAGTGGAAAAGGTTGTATAAGAATATAAAGACATCTTCACCCCACCAATAAAGGTGCCTCTACACCGTCAGGTCAAACATCCCATTGAGTTGATACTTGGTTCTCCCTTAACGAATAGTACAATATATAGATTCTCCCTTATGGAGAATGAAGAAATAAAACATTAAATTCATGAGCTCATCCAAAAGGAACACATTCTACCAAGCTCCTGACCTTGTGGGAGCCCAATTGTCTTGGTGCAAAAGAAGGATGACACATGATGACTCTCCATTGATTATAGAGCCATGAAAAAAATCACTATCAAGAGACAATAACCAATCCCTTGGATTGATGATATTCTTGATTAGATCAAGGGTTCCAATTTCTTTAGTAATATTGATTTGAAGTAAGGCTACCACTACATTTTGGTAGAACAAATGGATGTATGGTAGATAACTTTCAAATTTAAATAAGGCCTTTTTGAGTGGTTGGTAATGCCTAAGATTGTCTTGAATATTTCACAAGCGACATTTGTGAGGATGATGGATGATATCTTTCATTTGTTTAGAAAATATTTTGTGGTTTTATATTTGGATGACATCCTCATATTCAGTTAGACCTAGGAAGAACATTTGTATCACATTTGATAGGTCTTGAGCACCTTGCGACAACACAACGTATAGACCAATTTGGAAAAATGCTCACTTAGAATATAGAGAGTTCATTACCTAGGATACATCATGGATGAACATGGAGTACATATTAACCTAGCCAAGATCCCAGTCATTCACTATTGGCTATCCTTGATGACTTCCCTTAAGAAAAGTGACCAAGTGTGGATCTAAAGATAGGCTTTCTTGTTCTGAATCATAGTAGAAAGAATTCCAAGATTTAAAACACCACCTCTACTGCACTCCAGTATTCACATTGCCAAACCTATAAAAACCATTTGAGAATGAGACAAATGCTTATAACTATGTTATCGATGTAATCCTCACTCGACAAGGACATTTAGTGTCATATCATAGTGACAAACTATCTATTTCTTTCTGTAGATCTATGCCACCTATGACAAGGATATGTACTTCATTTTGCATGCATGTTGGTAGTGGAAACAATATATTCTATGAAAGGAAACAATCATCCACACTAATCACAAGCCTCTGCAATTCACGAAGACACAAAAAAAGTTACATAATGACTGCCATTAGAAGTGGTCCACATGCACGCAACAATTCCACTTGAACATTAAGTACAAGAAGGGCATCGCCAAACATGTTGCAAACTCTTTGTCTACCGCCTTTTGTGGTTCTAACCACAATTCTTAGCATGGTCATGATTATGTCTTTGTGGTTGTATATTGATTTTCTAAGATGGCCATTTTGACACCATGTAAAAAGAGTATCACAATCGAAACCACTTCTAATATCTTCTTTGAGCATGTTTGGGTTCATTTTGGGCTACCACATATCATTATTTTAGATAGAGACATCATGTTCCTTAGTACCATTTTTCAAAGTTGACCAAATCATCTTCCTTTCACCCCGAAACAATGGGAAAATGGAAAGTGGTCAACAAGATGATTGTGCATATATTGAGCATGTACAACTCCAAGAATCCATGAACATGAGATGAGGGCCTTCTATATACAACATATCTATAACAAATCCCTTCATATCTCCTCACATCCTCAAGACAGAGAAAGAAAATTCATTGAATATATACAACACCTCCAACAACAGGTTCATGATATTTTGTAGAAGGCCAATGCTAAGTACAAGAACTAACATGACTAGCATTCAACACAAGTTTTAGGTTGGTGAAAATGTATGGTTGCATTTGTAGAGAGAGTGCCTCATGCCCCCCCTTAAGAATCTCTCACCACTTCGATATGGGCCTTACACCATCACAAACGTTCTGGGTGAAAATGTTTTCTATTGAGTATTCCTCCTACCCTATGTGGAGCTCCTTTGACCATATTTCCCACCTCTGCTGGACACCTTCAATGTCTAAGCAATTGACCCCTAAATAACTCAATCCCACCTTCCTTAAGAAAGATATAGTGCATCCAATAATGGACAACAAGATAAATGGCACCCGCTAGAAGAACATACAACTTTATAGGGTTGTCAAAGTAGGACAACTTCTTCAATAAGACAAACAATTCACTAGGATTCAAATTCATCAAAAGTTTCCCCCATCTACTGGGGAATTTGACACAATATAGACCATTTCTTCCTAAGGGGGAAGGAACCATCAAGGTGGATATTCGTGTCCACCCACCTCTTCCAATGAGTCAACATGGTTCTCCATGTGTTGTTATAACTTTTCTATAATTTTTTGGATCCTAAACTTCTGAGCCCATTTTGAGACCCTAAAAAATGTTTTCTAGGAAATTTAATGTCCAAGATTTTTGTTTGACACACCTAGGCCATGCCACAATATTGTAATATTTGAGCTATTATGAGTAGAAACTCACACCTCCTTTCCAAAAACACATATTAGAACTTTAGAGTTCTTTCTTTGTATTGAAATGTCATTTTTTAGGCCTTTTATATTATCTTTTTACTATTTTATTCGTCATTGTGATATCTGATATATTTGTATATGTGTTTGTTTAGTTCATTATACAATCCGGATCACATCAATCCGCCTATAGCTTGAAAAATGGTATGAATCCCTAGTTACAGCCCATTGAACCCTAATTACCAGCGTTCACCGCGCTCGCAATCGAGGGAAAATTGGATAAATGTTCACACTCGCTTCAATCCAATTCTTCACACTGGGCTAGCTGAAGCTTCGCAATAGTGAAGTGTATTTCAATTGTCTAGCATTCAGGGTTCCGCGGAGAAGACTGCGTTCAGCTGTGAGGTACTTACTCTAGGTTTGCTCGATCAACCAAGAAACCCTAATTGACATCCTCATCCGCCTTTAACAACCCCAAAAGCCTAGTTCATGACAACGCCCCATCCCAGATATGACGGTTCTGGTTCGGATACAGGTGGGGGATTCTGAGTAAATCGCAGGTCTACTTGATGCATAGATTTTGATCCGAATTACAAGGTGTCAAATCTTCTTTCAATACGTACCCATGAACGGGTTAATACCATATTACTTCGTGCAATGCCTTCAGCAATACCAAAACTAATTGCTTCTTGTACTAACTATATACCATTTTTTTATTTATTGATATATCTAAATTTTTTTAATTTTGATTTCAAACTCATAAATTTGATTGCAAATCATATTCCATATATTGCATTTTTTCACTATGATTTTGCCATGATTTTTTTTATTATTTAGTTCTATATCAAATCGAAAAAAATCTCTTTTAAATGTTGGAAATTGTAATTACAGGTCGGTGAGATTTTTACATCTCCATCGATTTGTCTATCTGTCATTCATTCTGTCTGATAGTGTGTAAGTGCAAAGTCACATGTTTACTCAAAAGTCAGTCGCCAAGCAGGAATTCATAAATGGAGCCAATTTCTATCTTCTCGAGCTTTGGTAAGTGGTTGAAGAGTGAGTCGTATTTATGGCGTGCAGTAATGTTGAGTCGGTCTAAGCTTTTGTAGGAAGTCTTAGTCACAGTCTCTTACTTAGTCAATGATGCTGAAGAGAAGCAATTGATGCAGAAAAACAGTAGAGAGGTAGAGAGGAAGGAGAACCAACAACAACTGAGGAGTTGAATAAGTCATTTGAGTTGTAGCTCATCTCTGTCATTATATTTTGTAAACCGGACACAGTGCACCGAAGTTTATTAATATCAATCATTTGTGTATTGACAAGCTTTTGTCTTATTTATGAGTTTATGTGCTAAGAATAACACTGTGTTATTCTTCATTCATAAATCATTTCATTAATTATGTGTATTCATAAAGTGCAACAAACCGAGTAGTTTGTGCACTACGCAATTTCTTTGAGAACTCTGTCACAGTATTTGAAACTGCGTTCCACAGAGTAGACTACACGCACCGTCGATCCGAGATCTAGTATCAGAGTAGGTTGAGAACAAGTTCAAAAGAAAAAACTCTTGGAAGGTAAAATATGGCTTCTACCTCATATCTGCAACCTCCCACTTTTACAGGAAATAATTATGAGATGTGGTCCTTGAACATGAAGGCGTTATTCCTAGGTCAAGACGTATGGGAGATAGTTGAAAACGGTTATGTTGAACTAGTAGATCATGATACATACAATGCCCTCACACAAGATGAGAAAGATGTCTTGAAAGATCAAAGAAAGAAGGATGGAAAGGCATTGTTTTACATAGATCAAGCCATGCGTGAGAGCATACTTCCAAGATTTGCATTTAAAAAGAAAGCCAAGGAAGCATGAGACATATTACAAAGCTCTTATCAAGGTATGGGAAAAGTAAATACTTCAAGACTACAGATTCTTAGAAGAGATTTTGAAGTTCTATCAATGAAAGATTTAGATTCAATAGATTTCTTTTGTACCCATGTCATTGTTTTGATAAATCAGATTAAGTCTCATGGTGAAACCATAGAAGACATAAAATTTGTTGTGAAGGTACTTAGGAGTCTTCCTCATAAATTTTATACCTTTGTTGTGACTCTAGAAGAAAGAAAAGACTTGAGTTAGTTCAGTTTAGATGAACTGCAAGCTTCCCTCATCAATCATGAACACATATTGAATAGGTCAAGTATGTCATTAGAGAATGGATTTTCCACAAAGTCATCTATAATCTGTGGAAGAGGAAGAGTGAGTGTCAATTGTAGAGGCGGAGGAAGAAGTTCTGTCAGAAGTGGATGTAGTAGTAGTCCTGGAAATACTGGTGGAAGTGGTCAAAACCCAAGTACTAGTGAGCCAAGTGGTCAAAGAACTGACAATTCAAAAATTCAGTACCATTACTGTAAAAAATATGGACATTATGCTTATGAGTGAAATAAGAGACAGTATAATCATAACAAACAAGGTCAAGATTAGTCATACAACACAAATAACCAAACTCGTCCTATGTTTATGGCGCGCGCAATATGAATGCCTATAATATCACTAGTTGAATGCAATATTGTTCAAGAAAGTCCATGTGACATATTGTACTTAGATTCAGACTGCAATAACCACATGACATGAAACATAAAACTATTTTCTAGTTTGGATGAGTCATTCCAAACCAAGGCTACACTTGGAACATATATCTGAGTCATTGTCTTAAAAAAATGCACTATAAACATTTTAACCAAGCAAGGATAAAAAAAAGTTATACATGATGTATATTATGTTTCTGGTCTGAAGAATAATCTCATGAGTACAGGACAACTGTTACAGAAAGGATACATAATCTACATGGAAGATAATCAGAGTGTGATTATGGACAAATTCCCAAGCAATCTACTTATTGCAAAAATCCAGTTGACAAGTAACAAAATCTTCCCATTGACATTGAAGCCATCCAAGAAGAAGAATACAATGCTATTTTTTGGTAAAGAAAAAGATGCCCAGTCAAACACTGCATTTACAGTAGAAAGTGTGTGTAGTATCAGGAAAGGAGAAAATAATGCAGAGATAAAAGCATCATTCCAATCTGAAATACATGATGATTCTTGGCTATGGAATTTCAGATTTGGACTTTTAAACTTTGGAGGTATGAAACTGCTAGACACAAAGGATATGGTAAAAGGTTTTCCATTCATTGAAAAACCAGAAAGGATATGTGAAGGTTGCATATTTGAAAGCAACACAGAGAATCATTTCCAGTTGGCAAGTCTTACACAGAAAAAGCACCACTGGAAATAGTACACTCAGAAATTTGTGGACCAATGCAAACTCCATCTATAGGAGGAAGTACTTATTTTTTAACATGCATTGATGATTTCTCAAGAAAGACATGGATTTATTTCCTAAAGCATAAATCTAATGCATTGGGTTGTTTCCAACAGTTTAAATCACTTGTTGAGAAACAGAGTGGTTATCACATCAAGTGTCTAAGAACTGACAGAGGAGGAAAATAAATGTCAAGAGAATTTAATAACTTTTGTAAAGGTCATCACATCTACAAGCAATTTACCACACGATATACACCACACCAAAACAATGTCGCGGAAATAAAGAACATAACTATCATGGAAATGATGCACAATATGTTGGCACCCAAACATTTGTCAAATGAGTATTGGGCTTGAGGGAGTAGCAATTGCAGTATACATATTGAACAAATGTCCGAGAAAAAGTGTGAAGAGTAGAGTTCCTCAAGAAGCCTTGACAGGATTGAAGCACAATGTGGCACACTTAAAAGTTTTTGGTTGTGTCACATACACACATGTTCCAGATGAGCTGAGAAGAAAGTTGGACAAAAAGGCACATAAGTGCATATTTGTTGGGTATTATGAAAAAACAAAAGGATACAAGCTATATGACCCTATCGCAAGAAAAGTCATAATCAACTGCGATGTTTAGTTCATGGAAAATGAAGCATGCAATGGAAGCATAACAAAGATAGTTAAAATTATTGACGCAATGGAGCATGATGACACATAAGATGAAGTGATTCAACACCATGCACATGTCAGTGCACAGTCCCTTCTACAACTGGCACTGCGATGCAAATTACAATGTTGAACACTCTAATAAGAAAAGAAGTTGCACAATCTACACCTAGAGCGCAACAAACACGAGCAAGCAGTCTGAGTAGCTCTACATCTCCAAATCCAACTTTAGAAAGTCTATTACCAAGAAAGACAAGAAGTCTGCATGAAATCTATAATGAAGACGTAGCAAATTCATTTTCAGTTTTTTCTTTGTTTTCACAAATAGATGATCCATTAACCTTTGAATAAGCAGTCAAAGATGATGTATGGTCACAAGCCATGAATGAAGAAATCAGATGCATAGAGAACAATCAAACATGGAAATTGATAGATGTACCTGAAGATAAGAATGTTATAAGTGTCAAGTGGATCTATAAAAATGAGCAAGATGCATATGGAAATGTATAGAAGTACAAGGAAATGTTAGTTGCTAGAGGCTTTACACAACAACCTGGAATTGATTTCAATGAAAATTTTTCACTATTTGCACGCATGGGCACAGTTAGAACTGTGTTAGCAATTGTCATGCAGTACAAATGGCCAGTTTATCAAATGGATGTGAAATCAACATTTTTGAATGGAAACTTAGAAGAAGAAGTATATGTGGAACAACCACAAGGTTATGAGATTCCAACACAAGAAGACAAAGTGTACATATTGAATAAAGAACTGTATGGATTAAACCAAGGTCCTAGAGCTTGGTACAATCGTATAGATTTCTATCTCACATAGAATGGATTTCAGAGAAGTGAAAGTGAGCCAACACTGTACCTCAAGAAAAATCAACAAGGTAACATGTTAATTGTTTTCTTATATGTGGATGATTTTATTTTTACACGAAATTTTTGCATAGAATAATTCAAGTGAGTCATGAAGGATGAATTTGAAATGACTCATTTGGGGCTTATGAGATATTTTTTGGGAATAGAAGTGCACCAGTCCAAAAATGGTATATTTATCTCACAATATAAGAATGAACATGAAATATTGAAAAGATTCAATATGATGAATTCAAAAGCAACACCAACACCTATCATAACAAGATTCAAGTTAAGAAAGGAACATAAAGGGTCCAAAGTGGGTCCCACACTATTTAAAAGACTGGTAGGAATTATTATGTATCTCACAGCGACAAGACCTAATATCATGTATGGAGTTAGCCTAATCTCAAGGTTCATGGAAAATCCAAAAGAATCACATTGGAAGGAACGAAAGAGAATCCTAAGATAAGTGAATGGAACAAAATATTATGACATTAAGTACTCCACTTCAAAATATTTCAGACTCATTGGATACACTGATAGTGATTGTGGAGTCAACATAGATGACAGAAAAAGTACCTCTCGATACACATTTAATTTTGGAACAGGTACGGTATCATGGGCATCAAGGAAGCAACCCATAGTGACACTTTCTTCAGCAGAAGCAGAGTACGTCGAAGCTACAAGTGCAACATGTCAAGCAGTATGGATGAGAAGAATGTTAAAAGATTTGTTGCAGGAACAACAAAAACTAGCAACAGTTTTTTGTGACAACAATTCAACCATCATGTTATCAAAGCGTAATGTGTTTTATAAGAAAACAAAGAACATTGATGCAAGGTATCATTTCATCAGAGAATTGGTGAATAACAAAGAGATTTGTTTAGATTTTTGCAGGTTAACAGAACAAGTCACGTACATTTTCACAAAGGCTCTGGAAAGAGATGCATTGTAGCATCTGTGCAGTAATCTAGGAGTCTTCACAGTAACAGATGAGTGACAGTAAAATTGTAAAATGAATTTTTGATGTAATTTTTCTTTTGTAATCCCACCAACTTATAATTAAGCGGGAGTGTTGGAAATTGTAATTACAAGTCGGTGAGATCTTTACGTCTCCACCAATTTGTCTGACAGTCAAATGAAATGTCAATCAGTCATTCTGACAATTTATGAGTGAAAAGTCAGCAAGAAGGAATAATAGATGGATCTGATTTCTATTTTCTCGAGCTCTGGTAAGTGGTTGAAGAGTTAGTCGTATTTATGACGTACAATAATGTTGAGTCAGTATAATATTTTGTAGGAAGTCTTGGTTAGAGTATATATAAGTCTGAGTATCTTAGTTACTTGTTGATGTAGAAGAGAATCAGTTGATGCAGAGGAGAAGAAGAGAGGTAGAGAGGAAGGAGAACCAACAACAACTGAGGATTTGAATAAGGCATTTGAGCCGAAGCTCATCTCTGTCATTATATTTTGTAAACTGCACGCAATTCTTTGAAGTTTATTAATATCAATCATTTGTGTATTGACAAGTTTCTGGCTTATTTATGAGTTTATGTTCTAAGAATATCACTACATTATTCCACATTCATAAATCATTTCATGAAGTGTGTGTACTCACAATGCGCAACAAACTGAGTAGTCTGTGCACTGCGTAGTGTTTTTGAGAACTCTACCGAGTAGCCTGTTTGGTGCACAATATTTGAAATTGTGTTGCAAAGAGTATATTGCACGGACCATCGATCTGATATCTTGTACTAGAGAAGGTTCTATCATAAAAATTTCAAGAGCATAAACTATGTTGGAAGGTAAAATATGGCTTCTGCCTCAAATCTACAACCTCCCACTTTTACAGGAAATAATTATGAGATGTGGTCCTTGACCATGAAGTCATTGTTCCTAGTTCAAGACATATGGTAGATATTTAAAAATGCTTATGTTGAACAAATTGATCAGACATCATACAATTCCCTCACACAAGCTGAGAAAGATGTCTTGAAAGATCAAAGAAAGAAGGATGGAAAACCATTGTTTTACATACATCAATCCATGCATGAGAGCATACTTCCAAGGGTTGCATCAGCAAAGAAATCCAATGAAACATGGGACATATTACAAACCTCTTATCAAGGTATGGATAATGTAAAGACTTCAAGACTATAGATTCTTAGAAGAGATTTTGAAACTCTGTCAATGAAAGATTTAGATTCAATAGATTTCTTTTATATCCATGTCATTGGTCTCATAAATCAGATTAAGTCTCATGGTGAAACCATAGAAGACAAAAAATTTGTTGAGAAGGTACTTAGAAGTCTTCCTCCTAAATTTGATACCCTTGTTGTGACTGTAGAAGAGAGAAAATACTTGAGTCACTTTAGTCTAGATGGAATGCAAGCTTCCCTCATCAATCATGAACAGATATTCAGTAGGTCAAGTATGTCAGAGAGAGAATGCATTTTCCGCACAGTCATCTATAAGACGTGGAAGAGGAAGAGAGAGAGTTAGCTCTAGATTAAGAGGAAGAATTTCTACCATAAATGGACGCAATAGTAGTCTTGGAAATACTGGTGGAAGAGGTCAAAACCCAAGTACAATTCATCCAAGTGGTCATAGAATGGACAAGTCAAAAATTCAGTGCCATTATTTTAAAAAATATGTACATTATGCATATGAGTGCAGGAAGAGACAGTATAATCAGAACAAGCAAGGCCAAGATCAATAATACAACACAAATAACCAAACTTGCCCTATGTTTATGGAGCACAACATAAATTCCTATAGTATCACAAGTTGAATGCAATATTACTCAAGCAAGTCCATGTGGCATATGGTACTTAGATTCAGGCTGTAGTAACCACATGCAAAGAAACATAGAGCTATTTTCTAGTTTGGATGAGTCAGTCCAAAACAAGGTTACACTTGGAACAAATATCCAAGTAACTATCTTAGGCAAATGTAGTATAAACATTTTAACTAAGAAAGGAGATGAGGATGTTATACATGATGTATATTATGTTTCTAGTTTGAATCATAATCTGATGAGCACAAGACAACTGTTACATAAATGGTACATAATCTACATGGAAGATAATCACTGTCTGATTATAGACAAATTCCCAAGCAATCTACTTATTAAAAAACTCTAGATGAAAAGTAACAGAATGTTCCCATTGACATTGAAGACAACCAAGAAGAAGAATACAATGCTAGTTGTTTGTAAAGAAAAAGATGCACAGTCAGACACTACAATTACAACAGAAAGTGCACGCAGTACCAATGAAGAAAATAGTAAGTGCATTATCAAGAAAGGAGAAAATGACATAGAGATAAAGGAAGAATTCCAATTTGAAATACAAGATGATTCCTCGCTATGTCATTTAAGATTTGGACATTTAAAATTTGGAGGTATGAAGCTGCTACACACAAAGGATATGGTAAAATCTTTTCCATTGATTGAAAAAATAGAAAGGATATGTGAAGGATGCATATTTGGAAAGTAACACAAAGAATCATTTATAGTTGGCAAGTCTTATAGAGCAAAAACTCCAGTGGAAATAGTACACTTAGAAATTTTTGGACCAATGCAAACTCCATCTATAGGAGGCAATACTTATTTTTTGACATTCATTGATGATTTCTCAAGAAAGACATGGATTTATTTCTTAAAGCATAAATCTGATGCATTGGGTTGTTTCCAACAGTTTAAATCACTTGTTGAGAAACATAGTGGTTATTATATCAAGTGTCTAAGAATTAATAGAGGAGGAGAATACATGTCAAGATAATTTCAGAAATTTTGTAAAGTTCATGGCATATACAAGCAATTTACAACGTGATATACACCACAACAAAAAGGTGTTGCAAAAACAAAGAACATAAGCATCATGGAAATGGCGCATAGTATGTTGGAAACCAAACATTTGTCAAATGCATATTGGGATGAGGTAGTAGAAACTTCAATATACATCTTGAACATATGTCCGACAAAGAGTGCGAAGAATGGAGTTCCTAAAGAAGCCTGGACAGGATTGAAGCACAATGTGACGCACTTAAAGTTTTTGGTTGTGTCTCATACTCACATGTTCCAGATGAGATGAGAAGAAAGAAAGACAACAGAGTACATAAATGCATATTTGTTGGGTATTCTGAAGAAACAAAAGGATACAAGCTATATGACCCTCTCACAAGAAAAATCATAATCAATCGCAGTGTTCAGTTCATGGAGAATGAAGCATGGGATGGAAGCATAGAAAAGACAGTCAAAATTATTGATGTAATGGAGCATGATGACACATAAGATGAATTGATTCAAATACCATGCACATGTTAGTGCGCATTCCCGTCTACACCTGGCACTGCGACACAACTTACAATGCAAAACACTCTAGTAAGAACAACATGTGCGTAGTCTACACCTAGAGTGCAACAAACACTAACAAGCAGCCCGAGTAGTTATACATCTCCATATACAACTTTAGGAAGTTTATTACCAAGAAAGACAAGAAGTCTGCGTGACATCTATAATGAAGATGCATCAAATTCATTTTTATTTTTTTCTCTGTTTTCACAAATAGATGATCCATTAACGTTTGAAGAAGAAGTCAAAGATGATGTATGGGCACAAGCCATGGATCAAGAAATCATATGCATAGATAACAATCAAACATGGAAATTGGTAGATGTACTTGAAGATAAGGATGTTATAAGTGTCGAGTGGATTTATAAAACCAAGAAAGATGCAGATGGAAATGTACAGTATTATAAGGCAAGGTTGGTTGCAAGAGGATTTACACAACAACCTAGAATTGATTTCAATGAAACATTTGCACCATTTGTATGCATGAACACAGTTAGAACTGTGTTATCAATTGTCACGCAATACAGATGGCCAGTTTATCAAATGGATGTGAAATCAATTTTTTTTAATGGAAACTTAGAAGAAAAAGTATATGTGGAACAATCAAAAGGTTATGAGATTCTAGGACAAGAAGACAAAGTGTACATATTGAAGAAAGCACTATATGGTTTAAAGCAAGCTCCCAGAGTTTGGTACAGTCACATAGATTCCTATCTCACACAGAATGGATTTCAAAGAAGTGAAAGTGAGCCAACATTGCACATCAAAGAAAATCAACAAGGTAACATGTTAATTGTTTTCTTATATGTGTATGATTTGATTTTTACAGGAAATTTTGGCATAGAAGAATTCAAGTCAATCATGAAGGATGAATTTGAAATCACTGATTTGGGGATTATGAGATATTTTTTGGGAATATAAGTGCATCGGTCCAAAACTGGTATATTTATCTCAGATTCTAAGTATGCGCATGAAATATTGAAAAGATTCAATATGATGAATTCAAAAGAAACACCACCACGTGTCATAACAGGATTGAAGTTAAGTAAGGAAGATAAATGGTCCAAAGTGGATCCCACACTATTTAAAATACTGGCAGGAAGTCTTATGTATCTCACAACGACAAGACCTGATATCATGTATGGAGTGAGCCTAATCTAAAGGTTCATGAAAATACCAAAATAATCACATTGGAAGGAAGGAACGAGAATCCTGAGATATTTGAATGGAACAAAAGATTTTTGCATTAAGTACTCCACTTCAAAAGATTTCAGACTCATTGGATACACTGATAGTGAATGTGGAGGCAACATAGATGACATAAAAAGTACCTTTGGGTACACATTTCATTTTGGAACATGTAATATATCATGGACATCAAGGAGGCAACCCATAGTGATGCTTTATTCAATAGAAGCAGAGTACATCACAACTACAAGCGCAACTTGTCAAGCAATATGGATGAGAAGAATGTTAAAATATTTGTTGCAGAAACAACAGGAACCAACAACAATTTTTGTGACAACAATTCAACCATCATGTTATCAAAGAATCATGTGTTTCACAAGAAAACCAAACACATTGATGCAAGGTATTATTTCATCAGAAAATTGATGAATATCAAACAAATATGTTTAGAGTTTTACAGGGCAAAAGAACAAGTCACAGGCATTTTCACAAAGGATCTGGCAAGAGATGCATTTCATCATCTGCGCAATAGTCTAGAGTTTGTGTAGTAACACATGAGTGACAATAAAATTGTAAACTCAATTTTTGATGTAATTTATCTTTTGTAATCCCACCAACTTATAATTAAGGGGGAGTGTTGGAAATTGTAATTACAAGTCGGTGAGATCTTTACGTCTCTGTTGATTTGTCTGTTAGTCAATCAGTCTGACAGTCTGTAAATGCAAGATCACACGTTTACTCAAAATTCAGTTGAGAAGAAGGAAGTCATAAATGGAGCTGATTTCTATCTTCTCGAGCTCTGGTAAGTGGTTGAAGAGTTAGTCATATTTATGACGCGCAATAATGTTGAGTCGGTCTAAGCTTCTGTAGGAAGTCTAAGTCAGAGTCTATATAAGTCCAAGTCTCTTAGTTAGTCGATGATGCTGAAGAAAAGCAGTTGATGGAGAGCAAAATCAGAGAGGTAGAGAGGAAGGAGAACCAACAACAACTGTGGAGTTGAAGAAGTTATTTGAGCCGAAGCTCATCTCTGTCATTATATTTTGTAAACTATGCGCAGTGCACCAAAGTTTATTAATATCAAACATTTGTGTATTGACAAGTTTTTGTCCTATTGAAGATTTTATGTGCTAAGCATATCATTGTTTTATTCTGCATTGATAAATCATTTCATTAAGTGTGTGTATTCACAACGCGCAACAAACCGACCAGTCTATGCACCACACAGTGTTTTTGAGAACTCTGTCGGGTAGCCTGTTTGGTGTGCAATATTTGAAACTCGCAGAGTCCGTCGATCTGAAAACAAATTGGAAAAGACAAAAGGACAATCGAAAAGACCAATAAGTCAGAAAAATCCGTTGTGCGCTCATTGCATCTATCTTTCCTCCACGGAGCATCATCAACCACTATTTTTAGACCCACACAATCCGAGAATATCGACTACTTAAAGAAATTGTCTACCATCTTATTAGTGTTATATTTATTGAAAACTTCCAAATTAATCAATTTTTTAATTAAAAATATGTAATGTGTGTAAGATTTAACCATAGAAAAATATTCTTGATAATATCTACAAATTAAACACCAATATTTAATACTATAACCTTCCAACATGTCATACATGTCATTTTGCTTACGATTACTCATTAAAACACCTAATTAACACAAATTATACATTAACCTCATTAACTAAGCAAGATGACGATGGGCGATAAAATGGCATCGCCTCTCCCCGTTCATCAGCCACGGGTTATGTGGCTGGGCTAGTCTTGCTATTTGTTGGCTCGCTCGCTAATAAGCTCAAGGAACATGTAATGGTGAGATATATCTTGAAGGATTAGATGCAATTTCAATGTTTCACGGAGTGTGAGATAAATCCTGGGCGATTTGATGCGATTTCAATGTTTCGTGGAGTTGAGAATAGTTAAACGCTGCCTGTATGAAAGGGAGGGAGGAAAGAGAGATGAACTACCACTACCATTGCCCTTCCCAACTAACACTTTCCATTTTTACGGTATGATACTTGCACTGGTATCGCAAGATAGCTACACTTGTAACGCTCATACTTGTTAGGGATAACTCGATCACTTCATCTTTCTAATTTTGAATTCCGATGGTTGCTTCATGCAGTAATATGCTATATGTTTTATTTTAAATATATGTGCATTATAAATTTACATAATTTTTTTTTTAAATAGAAAGCTATTTATTTTTAATGATATTATAGAATAATGGGTCACTACCTTAACTCCTATCTCTTTCAAAAATAAATAAATAATGTTTACTAAGTCTCAACTTTATTTCAATATTTTGAAAAGTATTTTTTTCAATTTCCAATTACAAAACTAAATTTGTTTTGAATGGTATAAAGGGTTTGCATGTTTCCTATTACACATTTTTCGACATAATAATTTCAATGATCATTGCAATCAAATTCAAGGTTAAAATACTTGTAAGAAAGAACCACTTCATTTTTTTTGTTTTGTTTATATTGAATTTTATTTAAGAATAACTAAAATGTCTTAAGGTATTAAGATTATTTTTATGTTTTTTTAATAACATAACATCATTTATAAAAACAAAGAATAATAAAGCATATCCTACTAGATAAGTATCCTTTCTTCTCAGTAGTAAAATTGAAAAAGTAAAGATAGCTACTATTATCTTTTTCATATACAACTTTAAAAACTATAAGATAGTCAACATGTGAATGTTTAGATGGAAAACCGTATGGATAAATAGCCCTTATAGCTTTTTCTTTTCCCATTTACTTAGTTTTTCCTCTAAACTAGTAACAAATAACTTAACAAAGAAGTTATTAGTCATAATGATTGTGTAGTGTCTCACATTAATTAAATCACCACCTTCCTTAAAAGTATTACTTTATTAACTTACAATTAAATCACCACCTTCCTTAAAAGTATTACTTTATTAACTTGCAAGTTTGTGGGAAACCATTCCCTTGTAATTTGGTTGAATATTACTTGAGAAGGAACCTTTCTCTTGGAAAAAGTCTTAAGACTTGATATTATATATTTTTAAATAATTTTGTTAAAAGCCTTAAGGCCTAACATTGTATTTTTTCTTTTGAAACATTTTTTTTTTTTTTTAAGAAAGTTAATGTTCAAATCAGTTAGTAAATGCATTTTCTTCTATTTTTATTCAATAATAAGTTAAAGTGTTAATTAACTCTTATTTTTATTAAGAAAATATCTCTATATATTGACATTTGGTAGTATTTTGAATGTCATTGAATTTACTTTTTCCATCTCAAAATTTTTTTTCCTTTACCTGCATCAAAAACTTTGTTAAAATTCTATTATTTCCTTCCATTCAAATATCATTCACGTGGCATTGTTAATTTCTCTTTTTACACATTAAGCAAATACAACTCATTTAGAACATAATTAATTGACTTTTTACATATTAGGTAAATACAACTAGTTTTTTCTTAAATCCAATTTTCATATAGTATTTTTATCCCTTTATGAGTTAGAAGAAAATGGAAAATTGAAAAAATAATGAAAATTTAATCACAATATTTTTAAAACACTCCCTCCTTCCTTATGTGATTTACTCCATATATGATTTAGCAAATATATCCTCTGTTAAAAAAATATAATGTACCATTATAAATCATAAACTAAAAACACATGTAAAGATAGTAGATGCTTACTCATAACTATGATGTTTCTTATATTTCTTAAAATATTAAATTATTATTTTATTTTTATGTTTTTCCTTATATAAGATCTTATCACAATTATTATTATTACTAATAATAATTTATTTTTAAGATAACGACAACTTTTATGTAGATATACATATCATATTTCTTTTATATTTAAACTAGTAATTTCGAAATAATATTAATAAAAAAAACCTATCTTAAAATATATTTGAATGTTTAAAATATTAATATATTTGAAATTTTAAAATAACGAAAAAAAACTATGAATTGAACTTGTAACCTCCAACTAAGCATTAATACATTGAAAAAAAACCTTTTTGAAATTTTAAAATAACAAAAAAAAAATACTAATTAATTAAACTTGTAATGTCCAAGTAATCATTAATACTTATTAAAACTTGTAATGTTTTAATACATTTGAAATTTTAACGTAAAAAATAAAATATGAATTAATTATCTTAAAATATGTTTGAAATTTTAAAGGAACAAACAACTAGGAAATTCTGGGGAGTGCAGATCAAAGGACATAGGAGCCATTACCGCTAAATCTGTACTAAAGTTTACTGTTTCACGGTACAAATATACAAAGTTTACTGTTTTACTGGAAGTGTTAAAAGAAACGCCGCAAACACCTCTTCTTCCTTGATCCGTTTCACCCGACCCTGATCCGAAGACTTTGTGCATAGATTTGTCTCACAGTTTAGATATTTGAATAATTGAACGCCTACGGCCCAGATCTTGTTTACCTGAGCCTGGTTCAAGACTCATCTAATCCGAGCGTTGATAGCTTGAAAAATGGCTTAGAAGGTCAAAACCTAACAGCTCGGTTCAATGCAAATAATAATACGTTTAATATGAAGCCCTAGTTACAGCCCATGGAACCCTAATTATCAGCTTCCACCCCGCTCGCAATCTAGGGCAAATGGGATCCCCTGTGAATGTTCACACTCGCTTCAATCCGATTCTCCACTGCGGGCTAGCTGAAGCTTCGCAAACGTGAAATGTATTACAATTGTTTTGCAGTCAGACTTCCGCGGAGAAGACTGCGTTCAGCTGTGATGCACTTCCTCTAAGTTCGACTGAACAACCAGGAAACCCTAGTTCACATCCTCATCCGCCTTACAACCCCAAAACCCTAGTTCATGGCAACGCCCAATCCAGAGTATACAACAATATTTCTCAAAATGACGGTTCTGGTTCGTATCCAGGTGGGGAATTCTGAGTAGTTCGCAGGTCTGATTGATGCATAGATTTTGATCCGTATTCCAACGCGTCAAACCTTCTTTCAATATGTACCCATCGACGGGTTGATACCATACTACTTCAGCTGCAGCAGTTCCCAGAAAAGGTGCTTGCCCGAGCTGCACACCAATTTTTTATTGACACTTATGAATTTTCTTTACTCACTCGGCGATTTTGATTTCAAACTTGTAAATTTATAAATTTGAAGTTATAATTGCCAATCATACTCCACTCCGTATGCTGAATATCCTTTTCCTTTACAAACAAACGTGTTTCCTAATCAGGAGACCTTTTGAATATCTTGGAAGCTTAACAAATATCAAAGACTCATAAATCATCAGTATTCAACATCCATAACTTCTATACTTCCTCGTGTTCTCTTGCTTTCAAAAGTCTGATTCTTTACAACAAAGTACATATGATTGTTCTGCGTTTAAGTGGAGTTCCAACAGGCTTCTGTTTTTATTGGCTAACAATTTAGGTCATCTTTCTGATGATCCAGTCAATTTGGATAAAGGGTTATAATAACTAGTACAACCACATTATAATAGTTGATATAGATCATAGTTTTCATTTCATACTTTTAGAAATTTCAGATATTTTTAAATTTAAAATTTATTAATTTATATTTAAAATTTAATTATTAAAATTTATTAAAGATAAAATTGTATTAAACTTTATAAAGTTATTAAATTTTATTAGATAGATAGCAATACATATAATGGCTATGTAGAATAAATTATCTTTTTTCAAAAAAATATAATTTATATACTTAATTGAAATGAACATTCTCACATATTAATTAAATATATAAAATAAAATAAAAATTATTTTATAATAATACAGAAATTTAAATTTTTTTTTTTTTCTTCCTTGGAAAAAAGCTTAATTTTCATAATAGTGTCATGTTTAGTTATATATTGTGCTCCTAGTGGTGTTGTGCTTTCATTGTATAATATTATGGCCTCTGCGGTTCTTGTTGTTCATGTTGTGAATCCTAATGTAGAGTTGTAGGATCTATAAATGGCCGATGGTAAAAATTTTGTGAGTCTCCATTTTTGTGCTTTGCTATGTCCCATTGTCCAAGTGCGAGATGAAGCCCAGCTTTGGAGAGTGCATCCACTACCATGTTTCTATTCCTGTAGACATGGGAGATAGTTACAGAGTCAAAATTTTCTAATAGCTGGTAAGTGTCCTCCAGAATGGGGAGGAGAAAAATTTTGTGACATTTCTAAATTTTTCTTGGCCAATTCACCACAATTTGTGAGTCTGCAAAGATCTGGATGTGTCGCAGGTCTTCCCCAGTTTTATGTGAAAAAGTGGGAACTTGAATGGTGTAGTGTGAATCCGCCCCTGGATAGATTGTTCTGTGAGGCTCCATCGAAGTAAGCCTAAGGCTTCGAATGATCTATTTGTTCTGGTGAGAAAAGTTATTTTCGTGTTTCAAAAATTTTTTGCGGCTAGTGTGAAAGTATTGAGAGGCTTTGTGTTGCAGTTATTTCTAGAGCTGAATCTTTTTCTTGGAAATTTGTTGTGTTTCTGGCTAGCTAGATGCCCCAGATAACGATGGGAGGAAGGGCTTTTAGTTCCCTATTTTGTTGAAGCCACTTTTTCTAGGCTTGTTCTAGAGTTGGTCACTCCCATATGCAAGATTGTCTTAGATTGGCTGAAATTTCCTTCCAAACTCTTTGGGTGAAAGGGAAAGTAATGAGCAGATGATAGATTGTTTCAATTTTTGTGAGGCAAAGTGGACATCTGTTGGGTCCTTCGAGATGTCGATTTTGAAGTATTTCCCAAGTAGGGATCTTTTGATTTAGTGCTGCCCAAAGGATGAGTTTTTCTTTTTGTGGGAACTTTAATTTCCAAAGGCCTTTCCACCAGAAAATGGGTTGATGTTGAAAGAGGTCCAGAGAAAGTGTGATGTAGCCCAGTTTTGGGGTGTATGCACCTGCTGGATCCTTTTTCCAAACTAGCTCATCTTATCTATCCGAAATTATGATGTGCCCAAGCTGTAATGCTTTGATGTAGTTTCTGTAGTGTAGTGCAAGAGCTCCAGAAATCCCTATATCATCCGCTTTCTTCCAACCTTGAGACCACTGTGTAGTTTTAATGGGGTCAACCAGTTGTGAGAGTACGTAGATATTTTTCTCATGGAGGGTATTAATGATTTCTAGAGAGAGGGTGTGTGTAATCCCATTGCCTTGCCAGGGGTCCACTCCTAGACGGAGATGGTTCCCACATCCTACTCTCCAGGCAACACATTCTCCAATATCTGGGAAGGAGGAAGTGAGGGCTTTCCAGAAGATGGATCTTGTGGAGGATTTTGCTGGAGATCTGATCCAATCTTCTAAGGACCTTGGGGCTATATATTTTTGGTAGATAATTGTAGACCAAAGATTTTTGGTGTTTATGAGCCTCCAACCTATTTTGGTGGCCAGTGCTTTGGAGAACAGGATAACGTTTTTGAGCTCCCACCCTCCTAGGTCCTTTGGTCTTGCTATGAGTTCCCATTTTTCCCAAGGCTATATGGTTTTTTCTCCTGAGCCAGACCAAATGAAGCACGCACATATTTTTCAGATCTTTTCTAGTATTCCTTTAGGAATCCAAGCTAGCGACATCTAATAGACTGGGATGGATTCTAGTACAGATTTTGTTAAGGTGAGTCTCACTTCTTTAGAGAGCCACCTAAAGCTCCATCTAGATAATCTTTTCTCCAGTTTGGAGATGAGCCATTTCCAGTCTTTTTTGAGATAGTTTTTTGGTTTTAGGTGAAAACCTAGCTATTTTAGACCAGCTGAGAAGTCTTGAGGGATGAAAGGGAAGAGTCTTTTGTACAATTCTCCTTCCTCTCTTTCCAATTCCGTGAAGGAGAGGGTGGATTTTTGTATGTTTATTTGCATTCTAGTTGTTGATCAGAAAAGAGTAAGTATGTTGGAAAGTATTTTAGCATCTTGAGAAAAGCCACTGCAGAATATGAGAATTTCATCTACGAAAAGTAGATGAGTAATTCTTTGTGTAGGGGTAATTTGTATTCCATGAAACTCCCAAGTACTAACTACATTTAAGATAAACCTGCTTAAGCCATCTTCCACCAATAAGAAGAGTAAAGGGAAAAGGGGGCATCCTTGACAGAAACCTTTTCCTGAGTTGAACAAAGGGGAAGTTGCTCCATTTATGAGAACTGCGAATAGAACCAATGAGATGCAGGCCATAATCCATTTGATGAACGGTACATCGAATCCAAGGTGGGTGAGGAGTAGTTTGATGTATGACCAATTTACTCTGTCAAAGGCCTTGGAGAGGTCAATTTTTAGGATCGTACCCTTTGCTTTATTGATTTTCAGGCTATGTAGTCTTTCTTGTGCTACCCCTATAGCTTCATGGATTCGTCTTTCTTATGAGAGACCAAATTGTTCTTTCGAGGTTGACTTGGAGAGGATTGGTTTCAACCTTTGTGCAATAATCTTTTCAATAATTTTATAAATACAGTTGCAAAAAGAGATGAGACGAAAGTCATCAATGGAATGTGGCTCATTTACCTTTGGGATGGGATCTATGAAAGTGGTATTGAGTGGGCTATGTATCCTTCCATTTTGTCTGGATTCCTCTATGACTTTGAGAATGTCCTTTTCAATCAGTTCAAAGAAGCCCAGATATAATTCAATATTCCATCTGTCTCGTCCTGGGATTTTATCTTTTTGAAAGATTTGCATTGTGTCTTTGAGTTTTGTTTCTGTAACTTCTAAAAGTAGGTTTTGATTGTTCTCCTCATCGATGAAGGAGGGGAAGTATGAAGACAACTTTATGATGTCATCTAGGTTTGTCGTTGTGTCTTCTTTGAAGAGTGTATGGAAGTGATTTTTCCCCATATTGGCTAGTCCTTCAAAGGAAGTAAGAGGTGTGTCTTCCTAATCCTTTAGGCTCCAGATTGTATTTGCTCATTTCCTTCCCAATCCATATACGTGGAATAATTTTGTATTCTCGTCCCAATTTTTTAGCCATATTGCTTTGTTTTTTAATCTCCAAGTTGGTTCCTTGTTGGCCATGAATTTCCTTCTTTTTTCTTCAAGGGTTTTGAGCTCATCGCATGAGGTGTTTGATGAGAAGCCTGACTCAATATTTTGGTAAAAATTTTCCAGTTGATCTTCAATGTTTTTTAGGTCTTGTTCTTCTTCCTCCTGTTTTTGTTTTTCCCAAGGGATGACCAGTTTCTTTATCCGTTTTAGGTTGTCCATGAATTGTATGGTTACTAGAATTCCTTCCAATTCCTGGAGGGGAGTCCAGTTGTCTTTGACCAGTTTTTGGAAACTGTCATCTTTGAGATAGATAGAGAGGATATAACAATAGGTTTGTGGACCAAACTAGAGAGTCTTTATATTACAAAGAACTTGTCAAACAATATCTTCTTGAAGAGATAGTTGTACAGCTTGCGGATGAAAGAAGGTACATAAATTGTTGATCACTTAAATGTTTTCAATACTCTGATTTGTTAATTAACTAGTATGGAAGTAAAGTTAGAAGATGAGGACAAGGTGGTTACACTACTGCGTTCATTTCCCGAGTCTTGGGATTATCTGGTCACAACTATGTGGTTTATCACAACAGATACCATTGATTATGACACTGTTATGGGAGCTTTGTTGTCTGAGGAGATGAGGAGAAGATCCAATAAGGAAGCCTCAACAACATAAGCAATGGTGTTTAGAGGTCGATCTATAGAAGGAGGGAAAGATCATAAATGTACAACCATTTCTAAGTCAAAAGATAGTAAGGGTAAGGAAAATGGTTGGTTTTGTGTTAAATCTGGGCATCTCAAGAAGGATTGTTGGAAAAGACAACAAGCATCTAAAGAGGACTCCACAATAGAATCAAATTCAACTACATGTATGGCTGATGAATTTTTGTCTGTCTGTTGTGTCTCACCACCTATGTTTGCATAGAAGGTGCAGGGCGGTGATGGTTGAGTCACCATGAAATAATAATTAAAAATAAAAAAAATTGTCTTTACTTTGGAGTTGTAGAAATTATTGATTGCATGTAAATGGGCATATGTTTGTAATACATGGATAGGCATGCATACCCTTGGTTTATCAGGTCACTTATGAAAATTATAAACATAAATTTTGGTATATTGAATATGTGGGGGGGCATGTATGTTGGGTTAACCTTGACTCGGTGAAAGAGTTAAATGAGTTAAATCTATTTTTAGGTCAAAGCATGTGGTTTTTCGGGTCTATGTTTTTTGGGTATCCCATGGTATTGTGTCTATGAATTTCATGTAATGAAGCCTATAGAAGGCTTTCTGAACTCCATTGTAAATGGGCCTGGAGGTAAGCGGTGAATACTTACTTGGTCGATTTGGTCGGATTTGGTCAAAGTTGTTCGAATACAAAGTTTGAGGTGGAGCAGTGTGTCCTATTTAGAAATGTGGGTCTTAAGAAAGACTGATGTGTTGGCAGGTCAATCAAGTGTTTGAGATTATATGATGAAGGTAAGTTCATATCCATGGAACTTGGAAAGTATTGGAAGCAAGTTGGGATTGAATATGCATGTCTAGTAATGCCAAGTTGCAGTAATAGTTGTGGACATAAGCGATAGTGCTATCTGGTAACTCAGTCACCATCGGTTGAAAAAGACAGGAAGATTCAAGAATCTCGATATGAATAATTCATCTGGTAATTAATCAAATGTGAAATTATTCGATTGTGATGCTTATGGTTTTTTTATCATATTTGTAAGTAGGACCGAGATCAAATAGGTATATCTTTGATATGGTGATGATGTTAAGGGGTGAAGATTGTGATATACTACTACCCATAGAATCATGATGGACAAAGATGTTGTTTTTGATGAATCTCCTTTTATAAGGGGATGTATATGGAACAACTAGAATGGTTAGTTCAGAATTGCAACAAGAGATTTGTTTGCAAACTCAAAAATCATTGTATGGCCTAAAGCATGCTAGGAAAATGGTACAAGATATTTGACTCTTTCATGGTGAGCCAAATTTTAGAAGAAGTGAGTATAACCATTGTGTTTATGGTATATTCATTATCTTGGCATTTTATGTTATGCTTGTTGCAAGCACAAGCATAGTTGAGATCAACACGTTGGCTCACTTGGTTAGGATGTTTGTTATGAAGGATGTGGAAGCTGCAAAATAAATCTTGGGCATGGAAATACATAGAGACATTAAATATGGAAAGCTTGGTTATCACAGTAGAAGTATGTGGTGAAGATACTCAGGAAATTCGGTATGAATAATGTGAAACTGGTAAAATCCCTTTGGATTTCCATTGCAAATTCTCTTAGGGTTTATGTCCTAATTGATGAAGAAGAAAATGGTTATATGTCTCGAGTATTATATGCTAGTATATGGAGAGATGGTCATCATTTCACATGCAGTTGGTGTTGTCAGTAGACACATGGAAAAGCCATGTCAGGATCATGGAAATCGGTGCTTCAAACACATAAGCACAAGTATCACCTACAATGGTTTTAGTTGTTTGGTCTATGGTGATGATTCATGAGATTTGGATAAGTGCATCGATCTATTAGACAGGTTACTGATGGATATAGAATGGTCTATGCTGGAGTGAATTGTGCATGAATGCTCATGTAATTGTATTGTTACAGAAGTTGCGGAGTTGTGATGGTGTTTGGATTCTCTTGCAGGAAAGGTGATGGATGAATTTATTAATGGCATGATATATCAGGTAAATTGTTGTCAAAGTGGAGATTGCTAGAAACATTCGAACAAATTTTCCCATGTGGTCACATGCAGGGAGATGCAGATGCACATGCACTTGCACATGCAATCTACTTATGAACTCATTGTGTAACTATGTTATTTATTCATGATCAATCTGTGTAACTGAGTGATAGATGTTATATACGAGCATACCCATAGAGGTAGAGGATGATTTGAGTGCAATGTACAATGTGAGTGCAAGCAAGTACATTGTGTGAGGAGATGATGGTTGTATGCCTGGGTTGGCTACTGTAATTCTCCTTTGCATATAAGAAGATCGATAATCATTTCTCGTGGTTTTTTCTCGATTTGGGTTTCCACATAAATCACTGTATCAATTGTATGTTTGTTATTCTTGGTTTGATGCATATTTAATCTATCTCTGTTATATATGCTATGTTTTTCTTCCACTGCCTAACAGTGACAACCCTAATAGTAATCCTAAACAATAATCCTAACCTCAAAAAAATTATCCCCAAAAAAATATTAAAAAACATATAACCCCACGACGACGGTCCTTCCACTTGCTTCTCGTTGACAGGTCGGGGTACTTCGTAATGCTTCATATGATCTCAGAAACCCTTAGCAGGCCGCTTCGATAGGATGGTTACCTGCACAATTAAAACCAAAAAACTTTTAGGTAATAAAAAAACAAGAACACATACTAAGAAAGATATACATACATGATATAACATATACAAATATAATATGATATAACAATTTTTTTTTATAAAACTCAATCTTCTGATGGTTCACCGAGACCGATATAGGGAAACTGAATCTTGTGATGGTTTGCCGAGAGCGATATAGGGTGTGGAGATTACGCCACCCCAGGCCAGGCTGCCTGTACAGATTAAACTTTCCTCTAAAGAAAGGGGTTGGGGTTGCCTCGAGGTGTGCAACAATACAAGACATGCAGCTTTCCAATCGACCATTAACGATATGGACGATTCACAACATCCATCACACTTTACATCAATTGAAATGGATGGCAAGATATTGAAATTGATCAAGCTTCCCATCCATCGAAACAGATGGAAAGATATTGAAATTGATGGGTTTCTTGAAGCGTCCAACATTAGACTACATCAATCAACCATCCATCACGCTTTACATCCATTGAAATGGCTGGGAACATATTGAAATTAGTCGGCCAGCCATCCCATGCAATAACTAAAACGACGCCCCACTAACACTAAAAAAGAAGGGTGCACAAAGCATCCACGAACAATAAAAAAGAATCAATAAAACACTAAATACAATTAAAAATAAGAATGGTAAATAATATGGGTATTATTATGTTAAACATTTTTTTTTTTTTAATGATTAAGTGTCATGTTTTGATATATAGGGAGGTGAAAAATTGAAATTGTAGCTTTTCATTTTTGCGAGGATAA
>ML800441.1:30146-53893 GCA_009831015.1 Picea engelmannii | reverse complement strand
TATGTATGTATGTATGTATGTATGTATGTATGTATGTGTGTGTCTATATATATATATATATATCACTTCAAAAAAAAAAAAAAACTACTCTCGTATCACCCCACTTCCTTCACACCCTCTTTTCACAAGAACAACTTGTATACACATCTATAAGGGTGAATAACACAAGTAACTGAAAGGAAGTTCGAAGCACCAAATTGTGTGGGAAGTGTAAGTAAACATGTCCAGGTTATGAATGCTCACTGGAAGTGGGACAATGAGTATATGGTACAGAGGAAAATTCGTCAAGGATATGGACGCTCAATGGAAGTGAAGAAATGCGTAAACAACAGAGACGAGGAATGAACATTACCCTATGGTCAATTAAAAAAGGTCTCTGTGTGGTGTAATACCCCGATAAAGATTATAAGAAGGAAAAATATTAATTAATTAACCCCATGTTTTGTCTTACAAAGAATACTTGGAAGGAAATATAGAAGATCCTATTACCTACTAATATTTTTCAAAAGAAAAAAATTGGTTGATGTTGAACCCATGGCACAGGTAAGAGCCATAGTTTCTGGAAAATCAATCTGAGACTCAAATGTGGCTTGTGAAATTCAAAGGATATAGATAAATGTTAGGTACCAAATGTATTATAATAATAAGAAAATAGAAATATTGCAGTAAACAATAGTGGAAAAACGAAATATAAAGAACCATAACACCAAAAACGATAACTTTATTGGTAGAAAGACAAGTTCAGTTGCCTCTTTGAGGGGGAAACCTCTAGCAGAGAAGATATCTATTATGGTAATTCTCAAGACAAAAATTTGTCATGCCTTCTACCCCTATTTATACTAATTCTAATTATAAAGAATATTCTAAAGGAAGATATTTCTAGAACATATATCTTATATAAGGTCTTCTTACATTTGACTTGTCCACATTATTAAATACACATTATCAACTAATGTTAGACTTTATTACATGGAAAATATATTATTTTACCTACATGAGGGGTTAGGGAGGTTAGGTCCCTAACATTCCCCCCCCTTGAAGAATAGCCTTGGCTTGAGGGCTTGAGATGAGGAAATTATTACAGAATGGTAGCTAGCTCCGAGATGGGATCTTCTGGAGTTGTAAATTTATGCTGAACTAACACTTTATTGATGGTTCCCTGATGAAGACACTGCTCCCACTGGTGCTAGAATTCTTGTGGTTGCAACCAAATGGAACCTTCTTCATCCAACTTAGGGAGACTGGTTTGAGTCTCTCAATTAGTTCCAATTACTTTATTTAAACATGAGACATGATAAAAAAATATAGAGCTTATAATGAATGGGTAGAGATAATTGGTAGGCCACAGGGCCCACACATTTTAGAATTGTATAAGGAACATAAAATTTGGGGGAAATTTTTTGATATTGTTAAGATTTGAGTGAAGTATTCTTATAAGGTTGCATACAAAGAAACACTCGGTCCCCTATAGAAAATTGACGTTTGAAACGACCTCGATATGATTGTTTCTTCATGTGATTCCGAGCCATGAAATTTTTTTATTTGAAGGTACAGAGAATGGATGCTTGGACTGCAAGAGTGTTGTCAACCCCATGAACCTTAGAGACACCTAACATGTATGAGAGAAATGACAGTGTGTTTTTCCCATAGATTGCTTAAAAAGGAGTCTTGCGAGTGGTAGTATTGTAATATGTGTTTGTAACGTACCTCCCATTCATTACGACGACATGCCTCTTATAAAAAGTGCAATTTTTTTTTTCTTCTAAATGTGTGTGTGCCCCTGTACTCGGGGAACAACACATTGGACTCTACGTCACCACCTGATGACTAACAAGATGTAACCATGATGATCACAACAAGAAGACATAAGGCGCACAACAAGTAACAACAAGAAAAAGGCACTGATACTATTTTACTGCCAGTTCAAGTTTCTATGGTGGGCATGTAATGAATCATAAAGAAAAAATCATGTTCAGAAGTAGAAACAGTGCTATCAATAGTGTTATGTACAGTACGAACACAGATGGAAGAATCCATAGTAGTAGATTTTACTATTTCTTCACAGGAAAGCAGGGCGTTTAATCTTAGTTCTCTACTTCGGAGAGAGAGAATGTCAGATAGGCTCCTGGCCGACTGCTCACGCAGAAAATAGTAATCTCTGTCAGGAGGTTACAGTGGTGGGAACTCTGCCTTTAAAGAGCCCGAGACTACTAATACGAGCTCATAGGTGTGTCGCAAGAGTGGAAACCCTACTTTTAAAGGGCCCGGGACTCTTGATACAGCACTGGATTATTTACACAACAAATAATCACACACACAGACTTATATACAGAGTGACTAGCTTTATTAGATAGAAGAGTCTGATATCATACAACTGTGAGTTGGACAATTCCAATTATTGTACTAACCCTGAAATTAACCTGACCCTAAACGTTAGCATAGAAATAAACAACAACTTTATTAACCCTAAATTTAACAGCCCAACCCTAAGCCAATCAAATAAAAGCACCATGTAGAAGGAACCCTTCGGATAAGGGTGCCGGCAAGAATTAAGGGAAACTCAGAAAAACCCAATACATAATAAAAACAAAATCTAATTGAGCAATGATATCATTACCATAATGATAAAACCACTAACATTACCTTACCAGGAGTGTTAGAACTAACATAAAGCATTCACCATACTATCTTAACATTATTTTAACAGTTATTACCATACATTTACTTTTCATTAACCTAACATGTTATTACATTACCTTACATTCAATAGATTATATCAATATCTAGATCTATGGGAAGAAAACCATAACTATTCCATTAAAAAAATATAAAACAAAAGCAACTGTATCTACGCTAATTTAATTCACCTCATTGACGTAACATTACTTTGACAATCATTACCATACATTTACATTTCATTATATCACTTTTCATTAACATCACATTATATTACATTCATGTCAATAACACTGCAACAAAATATCAGTATCTTACCTCGGGTATGTTGCCAACCAATAAATTTTGTTAACATTTCAATTCATATTACTATTATATGACCATCATTTAACCATAACTTTACAGTTGGCAAAAACATTCCACATCAATTAGTCGCTTGAAAACTGGCATTCCCTAAGTATTACCATTAGAGTTAGTCGTTCCTTACCTTAGCATTTCAGAATCCATAAAAGCAATGGGGAGATCAACGCAATAAAAAGAAATATTGTCTAACCCTAACCAAAATTCATTTAGAAAGGAAATAACATCCCCCTATAAATTAGAACGATCGATTACAATGAAGTTACACTTTTAATTACTATAGCATTACAGTAACCATTACAGTAACCGATTACAGTAACCCTTACATTACCTTTTATAATTATTATAACCTTACAGTAACCAATTCAGATGCTAACCACCCATTACAGTTCCAAACAGAGAGACACCAGTCAACAATTCAACAGTATCACGATTTATCATGCAAAATTTATAACGGACTCACTAAGGGAGATAAGGTGGGTTAAATGTACTAAAAATCTGGTCAAATTGAATGTTTAATTAGGTCTAAGAGTTCAAGAGGGGCTCTTCGACTAAAACTGAATACCTCACTGACTTGAAAATAAACTTGTTGGCCACTCCCCTCTGTTCAACAAAGCCCAACTGGATTTAGCGGTGAAAATAACTGTCAAGTAACATGACAGATAAAAGTCATCAGATTTACTGTGTGTTTCTCCTATGGAACCACCTCAGAAGTCGCCTCAGCCCCGTCTCCAATTCTGGTTTCTAAAGAATAGTCTAAGGGTGAAGGAGGCATGTCAGCAAAGTTTATTAGGTCTGTGCCTCGGTTTCTATAGGCCTCACATTGTAAAGGTATTAATATCAATGCTCCATGTCCTGACATAAGGGGGGCATTTGTCTCATAACAGAAAATAGGTAATGACAAATTCGGTGGTAGTGTGGGTTGACCCCCACGTGGTGTGGTTTGGCAAATAAAATTACCAACGTTCGACTCAGACAACGCAGCCGAACTTGGTATCCAAAGGAAGGGAGGCACAGCACAACCAACGCGGATTTGGCATCAATGTGTAACACAATTCGTGATTCCTTTTCAAAAGGTCTGGCATTTTTGCGGAAGGGAAAGGCATTCACGCCACACCTTTCCAAGATTGTTGTCCAGGGTGATCCAATACTGAGCATTTAAGGTGGTAAGGTACACAACAGCAGGTGGGAAAGAGAGGAAAGAGTAATAGGTCCTCAACTAAACCTGACGTATCGTCTTGCTGAGCGAAATGCCAAGCCGTCCTCTACTGGAAGAATTCGAAGCTAAAGACACGATAAAGGGGTGAAATTATAATGTTCTTACCACAGTAAAAAAAAATAAAGATAATTTATATCTAAGGGAAAGGCAGCCACGCGAGTGGTATTATTACCGTATAAACTCCTACATGCATCACCTCCATGAAACCACCCAAAAAAACAACCAAGCATCTTAGCTACATCAGCGAATGTTAAAGACTGTAAATCTGTATAGAAAAAATTCTAAAAGCGAGTAACCAACATCCAGGAATAATACAATGGGAAGAGTAACTCTGAAGGATGAAGATCCCGACCAAGGAGGAGTAGAACCCCAACCAAAACCCATGCCATATAATTTGTAGGCATTCAACAAGAGGGCAATAGCTTCAAAAATGGTTCGATCATTAATACTGGTGCAGAGACAAAATGCAGGAAAAACTATACCGACAATCAACAACTAAATCAACCTTTACAACAATTAAAATCTTATCGACCAAAGTAAAGAAATATGCATTCTATTATGACATATAAGGATCATACCGTTGCCTTAACACTTGCTTCGGATGACGTCCCGCGCTCCTTGCCGCTCCTTCTCGCCGACCGTCGAGACCTCACCGATACCTCCCAACCAATCGCTAGGGGTGCTCTGCTTCCCCCTTAGCCCCCCGAGCCGCAAAGGGGCCACACACTATCCAGATGGTAAGCCTAGCTTCCCAGCTCACCTCGCAAGGCCGAGCTACCACTCCTATCCGAGCTGGAAAATCCCAACTCTCCATAAGTAATCAATCAAGTCACAAATCCGACAGTGTAACGTTATGCTAGCAGCCGATCCCCTTCTCCTCATCTTCCCTTTCTTTTATAGAGTTTTAGAACCTCCAACCTTCCCTAAATCACATTTAAATTTAGTTTTAATAAAAAAAATCTAAATATTCTCCTTCGCACAAGTGTCGTCCATCCCCCTCTTTCCTCCAATAATTATTTTATTTAAATTTATCAATTGTGTCATTTCCCTCAGCCACCTAGATTTGCTCCTAAATTTACTCCTAGGTGTTCCTAGATCCCCTTACATGTTTTAAATACTTTCCCTAAAAATGATGTTGCTAATTTAGCTCAAATTAGAAGGTTCTTTATTGTCGATTCCTTACTATGTTGACCTTTCTTTTTACCCTATGTTCACCTCTTTCCCTTATTATGTTTCCCCCACTCCTAAGTTTCCTAATTATTATTATCCCCTTCTTTCCCCTTTTTATTAGTGAAAAAATGGCAGTTGCGCTATTTACTCCTTCCTTTTATTATTAATTTAAAAATCCTTTTATACTTCCACAAGTTAAATACTTTATTTCTTCTTTACCATTTAAAACCATGGATTAATTAAATTATTAGTCTCTTCATTTTACCCCAAAAATTATGAAGACAAAAACTATAACTTAAGTGGTTTTTTTTTTGTTTAAATTTTTATCGTTATTTTTTTATAGGGTCTTTTCTTAAGGTTAAACAAAATTTTACCCTAGGGAATTTTTAGACTTAGATTTTAGATTCTGAACTAGGCGACAATTATTTAGGGAAGTCATTTTAAGAATTTCTTAATGTGTTAAATGTCTTAGGGCCATCTAGGTTTGTTCCTTCCTCAACATCAATGCAACGTGCCCTTCAGGATGCACCACGTGTTTCAAGGGTGCCACTCGCCCTGGTTGTTTCTTTTGCACGATGTGCCCTTCAGGATGCACCCTGTGCTCCAAGGGTTCCACTCACTAACTTGTGTTTCTTTCACGCGACATGCCCTTTAGGATGCACCACGTGCTCCAAGGGTGCCACTCGCCAACTTGACTGATTAGTAGACGTCAATAACCCCTAGAGTCAACACTCCGCCAGGTGAACCTATGGGAGACTAAGGGCTCTAGGGAATAAGGCCCCCACCTTATTGTGCAACCTTTAGAATCATTGTGAGCAACTGTCACAGTCTTCCCTCATGGCATTGTGGTTCCTCTCGAACTAGGTAATTGTTAACCTACAGTTCAAGCCACGGTGGGAGTGCTAGTAGGCTGTGGCAGGGCTGTTGTCCATCCCTCTCCCTCAACCTCTCTGGAAATCGTGTGTGGCCCCTTTACTCCATATGTGAGTCTGGTCAACAAACTATCGTCATCCTACATCATCAACAATCACGTCAGAACATGTCCACATCATATCATCAAATCAATTAAATATCACAGTAAATAAATCAACCCAAATAGCACACTCCCTGACTCAATCCGGAGTCCAAGGGGTTCCATCGATGGCTCTGCATCCTCAAGGTCCAAAACCCTGCACACTCAATAAAACTGAGTCAATAGCACCTGTCTATGTCAAAGATGTAAAACATCATGTCTTTTATCATAACACATCATAATCAAGGATAATTTTTTTAATATCATAAAAGTCCAGATCACTTGCGAGCAAGTGTCCTCAAAGAATAAGTTTTCTTAGTGCACCAGAGTGGGATGTTACATACACCCCCTCTTGGTCTAAACTTCATCTTGAAGTTTCTCAGTGTAAATGCCAAAATAAAAGTATCACAAAATCATAAGTCTATCTGTCAAACAAAAATGGAAATTACTGGCGCATATCATATGCGTCCTCCCAGGTTGTCGAGTGCAGACTATAACTGTCCCACTAGACCTTGATCTAATCTATTGTTCAACGTCGTAAATGTCGAATGCGATGATCTAAGATGCAGACCAGCTCATCCATGAGCGCTCCCTCATCCGATACCTGCAAGGAACTCATGTCAATCACATGTGTAGGATCACTAATATAATGTCTCAAAATAGATACATGAAAAACATCATGCATACGCCTCAAAGAATCAGGCAAGGCTAGTCGATATGCCATGGGCCCCTTTATCTCCATAATCTTGAAAGGCCCCATGAACCTAGGAGAGAGTTTAGCTCCCTTTCCAAACTTGATCGAACTCTTATGTAGTTTAACTCGCAAGAAGACTCGATCACCGACCTCGTAACTACGATTGACTCGGTGCGCATCGACATAACTCTTCTGTCGATCCTAGGCTTCTTTAATCCTTTGTCTTATGGTTTGCATTTTCTCTTCCATTTCATGGATCACTTTTGGTCCCACCAAGACCCTATCCTCAAGCCGATCCCAACTCAAGGGTGTTTGACATGGTTGCCCATAAAGAAACTCAAAAGGCGCAATCTTAATGGTGCTCTGGTAACTGTTGTTGTAAGCGAACTCTACTAGAGGTAAGAATTACTCCCAATGCTTTTGTTGGTCCATCACGTACATGCGCAACATGTCTTCCAAGGTTTGGTTTGTTTGTTCTGTCTGTCCGTCAGTCTCTGGGTGATACACAATACTAAATTTAAGTTGAGTTCCCAAGGCCTCTTGGAAACTCGTCCAAAATCGTCCAGTAAACACCGATCCTCGATCAGATATAATCCTCTTAGGCACACCATTCAGCCTCACAATCTCACTGATAAAACTCTAGCTATGTCAGGTGCCTGATACGTCGTACGCATAGGAATAAAGTGAGAACTCTTCGTCAGAGTCTCTACTACTACAAAAATCGAGTCATGTCTCCTTGCCATCAGTGGAAATCCAACAATAAAATCCATCGAAATAACTTCCCATTTCGATTCCAGAATGGCATGTGGTTGAAGTAATATTGTCAAGTGTCTATGTTCAGCCTTTACCTGCTGACACTCTAGACATCTAGCTACAAAGTTGACTATGTCGGCCTTCATTCCCTTCCAGAAGAATAAGGGTTTAAGGGCTGCCCTCATCTTCGTGACTCCTGGGTGAGCCATGTAAACTGCTCTATGAGCCTATCTCAAGATCAACATCCTTAACTCGTCGTTTGAAGGTACGTAAATCCAACTTCTAAACCTCAATAACCCATCACTATCAAATGAAAATCCCTTGTATCATGGTACCATCATGGTGTTTTGTCCGATAAAACCCTCGACCTCTTTGTACGAATCATCATCATGCTATAAAGTGAGAATCTTCTCACGTAGATCTGTTTGAAGAGGCAACACTGAAAAGATGCGCGGCCTCTGTCTCAAAGCATCCGCCACTCGGTTCACTATTCCCTTTATGTAAGTAATCTCGAAGTCGTACTCGATAAGCAATTCCGACCAACGTCGTTGTTGCACGTTTAGGTCGCTTTGCATGAAAATGTGTTGTAGTCAATAGTGATCAGTCTTTAGTTCAATTTTTTTTCCAACAAGGTAGTGTCTCCAAACCTTCAAGGCATATATGATGGCTAATAACTCCAAATCATGCGTCGCATAGTTCTCCTCATGCCTTCTCAATTTCCTCGAAATGTAAGCAATCACTCGTCCGTCTTGCATCAAGACTCCGCCCAAACCTTCCTTGTATGCATCAGTGCATACCAAGAAGTTCGTGTCCATGTCAGGGAATTTTAGTATCGGCATTGTTGTCAACAATTATTTAAGCCTCTAAAATTCTTTCGCACATTTCTCGGTCAAACAAACTTCTTGTTCTTCTTCTGCAATTTCTTGATCGGATTTTCTATCTTCGAAAATACCTTGACAAACCGTCGATAGTATCCTGCTAAACCCATAAACCTACGCACTTCTGTGACATTCGTTGGCGTAGACCATTCCATAATAGCCTCAACCTTTGCTAGATGCATGGCGATACCTTCGCCTAAGATGACATGCCCTAAGTAGTGAATCCTCGATTGATAAAAAGAGCATTTGGACAATTTCCCATATAGTTTGTGCTCTTGCAGACACTGTAGTACCAAGCACAAGTGATCGTCATTCTCCTCTATTGTATGGGAGTAAATCAAAATATCGTCTATGAACACTTGGACGAACTTGTCCAAGTACTCGCGGAACACCTTGTTCATCAAACTCATAAATACTCCTGGGGCGTTTGTCAGTCAAAATGGAAAAACAATAAACTCGTAATGTCCAAATCTCATCTTAAAGGTGGTCTTAGGGACATCATCCTTATTGATCCGCAACTGGTGATACCCTGATCACAAATCGATCTTGGAGAACACCGTTGCACCTTTCATTTGATCAAACATATCATCAATTCTAGGCAAGGGATACTGATTCTTGATCGTGGCCTTGTTCAGTTGACGGTAGTCAATGCAAAGTCTCCACGATCCATCCTTCTTTCGTATGAAAATAATAGGTGCACCCCACAGTGACACACTAGGACGTATCAGTCCCAGGTCCAACAACTCCTTCAGTTACATTTTCAAGTCTTGCAACTCCAGGGTTGACATCCGATAAGGCGTTCTTGCTATCGGTTCGGCCCCCGGTTTCAGGTCTATGGTAAACTCCAATTCCCTTTCCAGCGGCATCCCTGGTAACTCCTCTGGAAATACGTCCACAAACTCCTTCACCACTGGAAGGTGTTCTATACCTTCCACCACTCCCTTTTCATTTAGCGCAAGGATCGCATAAAGATTGCACCCCTTGCACATACTCTTCCATAACTATAAGGAAGAGATGAACCTCAGGGAAACTCCTTGGTTTCATCCTACAATCACACGTCTTTGTCCTTCTTCATCAACCAAGATCAACCATTTTGTCTTACAGTTGAGTATCGCCTCATGCGATTCCAACCAATCCATACCGATCATGATGTCATAAGATCCTAAGATTGCGACGTACAAGTTGACCCTCGTGACAAACTCTCCTAGGTTAAGGGCACAACCTGTAAATTTTCCACCAACCTTCTACTTGGCTCCAGAGGCCATCTCTATGAAGCTAAACTCATCCTGTTTGACTGCCTTTACCTTAATCATTTTTAGCGCTGCATTAGAAATGAAACTCTTAGTAGCACCTGGGTCTATCAAAATACTAAGGGTCTAGTTAGCGACAGTACTTGTCGTCTCGAGCACAGTCGACTAGTGCTCTACCTGGCGGTTACTCACCGCCGCATGAATCCGATGGGCCTTGCCCATATCTCCCACGGTAGTGGGTTCGACTGATCTGGATGCTCTCGTCCTCTCCACAGGACAGTCGTGCTGGTAATGTGGCTCCCCACACATCCAACACCCCTTCTTCGGCCCAGTAGTCCTGGTACCTGAAGTAGAAGATGACGACCCACTAACCTGGAACCCTTGTCTGTTCTACTGAACAGGCCTAAACAGTTGTTGTTGCGGGCGATGCTGCTATTGGTGCTATGGTCCCCGATAAGGTGTCTGCTATTGAGGCGATGGTCGCCGGGGTGTAGTGAAAGTGGATCCCCTCTGGAAGCCACGATATCCCGGCATATGTCTCCCTGGTGCCTGATGTTGCAGTGTTCCAGATGAACACTGCCCTGTTGGTCTCGCTGGAGCCTTGGTCTGACCCCCACTGATAAGCTCCTCCTCTGCTATGAGGGCCTTCTGGATGACATCGTGCAAGGTTTGAGGCATCAAAATCCTAACCTTTGCATGCAGGCTGTCGTTAAGGCCAAACATGAACCAGTTGACCTTAAGTTTCTTTGTGTTAAGGTGTGGAGCATACCGAAGAAACTCCATAAAACATGCCTCATACTCAGGCACTGTACGACCTTCCTATCATAAGGCATTGAACTCATTGAGCTGACGCTCAATGAATTCCTCGGAAAGGTACCTCTCTCGGAACCATTCCTCGAATAGTTCCCATGACACATCTTCAACGGCCATGTTCAGCTGTGGTAGGAGCGTCTTCCACCATAGAAGAGTGCTCCCCTTTAGTTGAAATACCGCCATGCATACTTTCATGTTGGAGGTATAATCGTGAAGTGTGAAGCACATCACCATGTTCTCCAACCATGCCTCAGCAGCTACACCGTCTGGGGCACCAAAGAACTCAAGAAATTTGACCTTCTCGAGTTCATGGTGAATGCTACTAGTAACAACCGGTGTGCGCGGTAGAACCTCAGCACGTGCCGGTGCCCTGGCCTCATCTCTGTCCAACCTACTGATCAGTGCCTTAGACATGCACTGAAAAGATCTCATCATCCCCACAACATCGCCAACTACTATCTGCTCCTGTCCGAGAACCTACTCGCCTCCCTGGGGGTTAGACCCCTCAGGCGTGGATGCTACTGGAGGCGTCAGACCTCCTCCCCTAGCACCCCATCGTCTGCCTCCGTGGCGTCCTATAACCATGATTACCTGCACGCACATAATCAACTCAATCAACGATAGTATAATCAAATCAAATCATGACACAAAAGCCGTAGCGAATCCCAAGTCACGGGTCGAACCGACTCTGATACCATATGTAATGCACCTCTCGTTTGTTATGATGACATGCCTCTTATAACAAGTGCAATATTTTTTTTTGTCTAAATGTGTGTGTGCGCATGTACCCAGGGAACAACACATTCAACTCTACGTCGCCACCCGATGACTAACAAGATGCAACCACGATGATCACAACAAGAATACATAAGGCGCACAACAAGTAACTGCAAGCAAAAGCCATTGATACTATTTTACTGTCAGTTCAATTTTCAATGGTGGGCATCTAATGAATCATAAATAAAAAAGCATGTTCAGAAGTAGAAAGAATTCTATCTACAATGTTATATACAGTATGAACACAGATGGAAGAATCCATAGTAGTAGATTTTACTATTTCTGCACAGGAAAGCAGGGCGTTTAATCTTAGTTCTCTGCTCCGGAGAGAGAGAATGTCAGATAGGCTCATGGCCAACTGCTCAGGCAGAAACTAGTAATCTCTGTCAGGAGGTCGCAGTGGTGGGAACTTTGCCTTTAAAGAGCCTGAGACTACTGATAGGACCTCAGAGGTGTGTCGCAAGAGTGGAAACCCTGCCTTTAAAGGGGTCGAGAATCTTGATACGGCACTGGATTCTTTACACAACAAATAATCACACACACAGACTTATATACAGAGTGACTAGCTTTATCAGATTGAAGAGTCTGATATCATACAACTATGAGTTGGACAATTCCAATTATAGTGCTAACCCTGAAATTAACCAACCCTAAACACCAGCATAGAAATAAGAAAAAACTTTATTAACCGTAAATTTAACAGCCTAACCCTAAGCAAATCAAATAAAAGCACCCTGTAGAAGGAACCCTTCGGATAAGGGTGCCCGCCAGAATTAAGGGCAACACAAAAAAACCCAATACGCAATAAAAAAAAAAAAGCCAATTGAGCAATGATATCATTACCATAATGATAAACCCACTAACATTGCCTTACCATGAGTGTTATCACTAACATAAAGCATTCACCATACTATCTTAACATTATTTTAACAATTATTACCATACATTTACTTTTCATTATATTACTTTTCATTAACCTAACATGTTATTACATTACCTTACATTCAATAGATTATATCAATATCTAGATCTATGGGAAGAAAACCATAACTATTCCATTAAAAAAATATAAAACAAAAGCAGTTGTATCTATGCTAATTTAATTCACCTCATTGACGTAACATTACTTTGACAATCATTACCATAGATTTACATTTCATTATATCACTTTTCATTAACATCACATTATATTACATTCATGTCAATAACACTGCAACAAAATATCAGTATCTTACCTCGGGTATGCTGCCAACCAATAAATTTTATTAACGTTTCAATTCATATTACTATTATATGACCATCATTTAACCATAACTTTGCACTTGGCAAAAACATTCCACAACAATTAATCGCTTGAAAAATGGCATTCCCTAAGTATTAGCATTAGCGTTAGTCGTTCCTTACCTTAGCATTTCAGAATCCAAAAGCAATGGGGAGATCAACACAATAAAAACAAATATTGTCTAACCCGAACCTCCATTCATTTAGAAAGGTAATAACATCCCCCTATAAATTAGAACGACCAATTACAATGAATTTACCCTTTTAATTACTATAACATTACAGTAACCATTACAGTAATTGATTACAGTAACCCTTACATTACCTTTTATAATTATTATAACCTTACAGTAACCAATTCAGGTGCTAACCACCCATTACAGTTCTGAACAGAGTGGCACCAGTCAACAATTCAACAGTATCACGATTTATCATGCAAAATTTATAAGGGACTCACTAAGGGAGATAAGGTGGGTTAAATCTACTAAAAATATGGTCAAATTGAACGCTTAATTAGATCTAGGAGTTCAAGAGGGGCTCTTCGACTAAAATTGAATACCTCACTCACTTGAAAATAAACTTGTTGGCCACTCCCCTCTGTTCAAAAAAGCCCAACTGGATTTAGTGATGAAAATAACTGTCAAGTAACACGACAACTAAAAGTCATCAGAGTTACTGCGCGTTTCTCCTATGGAACCGCCTCAGAAGTCACCTCAGCCCCGTCTCCAATTCTAGTTTCTAAAGGATAGTCTGAGGGTGAAGGAGGCGTTTTAGAAAAATTTATTAGGTCCGTGCCTCAGTTTCTACAGGCTTGACATTGTAAATTCGTTAATATCAACGCTCCAAGTCCTGACATAAGGGGGGCGTCTGTCTCATAACAGACAACAGGTAATGACAAATTTGCTGGTAGTGTGGGCTGACCCCCACATGGTGTGGTTGGGCAAAGAAAATTACCTGCATTCGACTCAGACAACGGAGCCGAACTTGGTATCCAAAGGAAGGAATGCCCATCACAATTCGTGATTCCTTTTCAAAAGGTTCGACATTTTTGCGGAAGGGAAAGGCATTCACGCCACACCTTTCCAAGATCGTTGTCCGGGGTGCTCCAATACTGAGCGTTTAAGGTGGTAAGGTATGAAACAACAGGTGGGAAAGAGAGGCAAGAGTAATAGGTCCTCAACTGAACCTGACATATTGTCTTGCTGAGCGAAATGCCAACCCGTCCTCTACTGGAAGAATTCGAAGCCGAAGACATGATAAAGGGGTGAAATTATAATGTTCTTACCATAGTAAGAAAAAAACAAAGATAATTTATATCTAATGGAAAGGAAGCTACACGAGTGGTATTATTACCGTATAAACGCCTACATGCATCACCTCCATGTAACCCCCCAAAAAAACAACCAAGCATCTTAGCTACAGCAGCGAATGTTAAAGACTGTAAATCTGTATAGAGAAAACTATAAAAGCGAATAACCAACATCCAGGAATAATACAGCGGGAAGACTAACTCTGAAGGATGAAGATCCTAACCAAGTAGGAGTAGAACCCCAACCAAAACCTAGGCCATATAATTTTTATGCGTTCAACAAGAGGGAAATAACTTCAGACAGGGTTCGATCTTTAATACTAGTGCAGAGACAAAATGCAGGAAAAACTATACCAGCGATCAACAGCTAAATCAACCTTTGCAACAATTAAAATCAACCTTTACAACAATTAAAATATTATCGATCGAAGTAAAAAAATATGCATTCTATTCTAACATATAAGTATCATACTATTGCATTAATGCTTTCTTTGGATGATGTCCCGCACTCCTTCCCGCTCCTGCTCGTTGACCGTTGAGACCTCACCAGTACCTCCCAACCAATCGCTAGGGGTACTCTGCTTCCCCCTTATCCCCACGAGCCGCAAAGGGGCCACACACTATCCAGATGGTAAGCCTAGCTTCCCATCTCACCTCGCAAGGCTGAGCTACCACTCCTATCCGAGCTGGAAAATCCCAACTCTCCACAAGTAATCAGTCAAGTCACAAATCCAGCAGCGTAACATTACGTTAGCAGCCGATCCCCTTCTGCCTCATCTTCCCTTTATTTTATAGAGTTTTAGAACCTCCAACCTTCCCTACATCACATTTAAATTTAGTTTTAATAAAAAAATTCTAAATATTCTCCTTCGCACAAGTGTCGTCCATCCCCCTCTTTCCTCCAATAATTATTTTCTTTAAATTTATTAATTGCCTCATTTCCCTCACCCACCTAGAGTTGCTCTTAAATTTACTCCTAGGTGTTCCTAGATCCCTTTACATGTTTTAAATACTTTCACTAAAAATGATGTTGCTAATTTAGCTCAAATTAGAAGGTTCTTTATTGCCGATTCCTTACTATGTTGACCTTGCTTTTTACCCTATGTTCACCTATTTCCCTTATTATGTTTCCCCCACTCCTAAGTTTCCCAATTTTTACTATCCCCATCTTTCCCCTTTTTATTAGAGCAAAAATGTCAGTTGCACTATTTACTCCTTCCTTTTATTATTAATTTAAAAATCTTTTTATACTTCCTCAAGTAAAATACTTTATTTTTTCTTTACCATTTAAAACCATGGATTAATTAAATTATTACTCTCTTCATTTTACCCAAAAAATTATGAATACTAAAACTATAACTTAAGTGGTTTTTTTTTTTTTTTTTATAGGGTCTTTTCTTAAGGTTAAACAAAATTTTACCCTAGGGAAGTTTTAGACTTAGATTTTAGATTCTGAACTGGGCGACAATTATTTAGGGAAGTCATTTTAAGAATTTCTTAATGTGTTAAATGTCTTAGGGCCATCTAGGTTTGTTCCTTCCTCAACATCAATGCGACGTGCCCTTCAGGATGCACCATGTGCTCCAAGGGTTCCACTCACCCTAGTTGTTTCTTTTGCGTGACGTGCCCTTCAGGATGCACCCTGTGCTCCAAGGGTCCCACTCACTAAGTTGTGTTTCTTTCACATGACGTGCCCTTCAGGATGCACCACGTGGTCCAATGGTGGCACTCGCCAACTTGACTGATTGGTAGACGTCAATAACCCCTGGAGTCAACACTCTGCCACATGAACTTGTGGGAGACTAAGGGCTCTAAGGAATAAGGCCCCTTCCTTATTGCGTGCCACTTAGAATCATTGTGAGCGACTGTCGTAGTCTTCCCTCATGACATCGTGGATCCTCTCGAACTAGGTAATCGTTAACCTACAGTTTGAGCCATGACGGGAGTGCTAGTAGGCCGTGGCAGGGTTGTTGTCCACCCCTCTCCCTCAACCTCTCTGGAAATCGTGTGTGGCCCATTTACTCCATATGTGAGTCTGGTCGGAAAGCTATCATCATCCTGCATCATCAACAATTGCATCAGAACATGTCCACATCATATCATCAAATCAATGAAATATCACAGTAAATAAATCAACCCAAATAGCACACTCCCTGACTCAATCTAGAGTCCAAGGGTTTCCATCGATGCCTCTGCATCGTCAAGGTCCAAAACCCTGCACACTCAATAAAACTGAGTCAATAGCACCTGTCTATGTCAAAGATGTAAAACATCATGTCATCTATCATAACGCATCATAATAAAGGATAAATGTTTTAATATCATAAAATTCCAGATCACTTGCGAGCAAGTTTCCTCAAAGAATAAGTTTTCTAGTGCGCCAGAGAAAGATGTTATAGTGTTGTGCCACCATTCATCGAGGGGTAAGCACTGAGCCCACTGATTTTATCTGTCATATGAGAAACACTACAAATATGTTTCCAAACACTTGTTTATGTTGGAATTTATTGAGAGGGGGGGGGGTAAATTAGTATGATCACTTTTTACCACTTTTAATCACAAAATATAAACTTCAACTTTATCAATAGTATATCATTTATGATTTCATTCAATATATCATGAGAATATATCGATAAATAATATAACATCAAATAACCACATGCACAATACACCAGAATTTACGTGGAAACCCAAATGGGAGAAAACCACATAATTCTTTCTTATATATCAAAGATTGCATTCATAGGAAGCACCAACTTCCAAATTTTTCTACACCAACTAGAAGGAGGCTCCATCCCCCTGTTTATAGGCTCCAATCTGAAGGAATCCATAACTCCCTAATTTACTAGCTACAACTGGAAGGAGGCTCCAACCCCCTAGTTTAAAGGCTCCAACTTGAAGGAAGCTCCAACTCCCTAAGTTCTTTGGATCCAAACAGAAGGATACTATGAACCCCCTGATTTATAGGCTCCAACTTGAAGGAATATCCAACTCCATGTGTTCTATGACACCAACCAAAAGAAGGCTACAAACCCATTTCCTTGCCATGTCATTCCACCTTGAAATATATGTGTATAATCAACCTGTCATTACCACTAATAATGTCCTTGCCATTGTCCCATAAAATTGTAATCAACCTGTCATCCAACCTATCACTTTCACTATGACATCAACCTATCACTGTCATTGTTACATCAACCTTCCACCATCACATCAACCTACAACTGTCACTATCATGACCATTTTCATTATCATTTTCACTATCATTAACCAACTATAACCATATCCACTCACATGGATACCAAAACCATCACAATACTATGTACATCGACCATGTACCATAACTTGTACCATACCATGTACATCAATCATGTACCAGAACCAGTACTATAACATATACATCAACCATGTACCAACATCACCAAGATGTTTCTCAACATGTACTATCATCACCAAGAATGTACCATAACATCACTAAGATATGTATCAAGCATATACCATATCATTCATGATATGTATCAATCATGCCAGACACCATGTACCATAATATATCATAAATGATGTGCCTCAACTAAGTACCACAAGAGGTTCCTCAAGCATGTGATAACATAACCATGATATATACCAAACCATATACTAAGATATCCAAGATATACTTCTAAGAATGTAGCATATCATCACAAAGGTGTACCATATCATGTACCATCATCATCAAGACATGCTTCAATAATGTACCATTACCATAACCCTCAATAACACATGTAAAGCATACCTCTAATCCTGTAGAAGAAATGAAACACAAAAGTACCAACCTGTACCTCTTTCTCAACTTCAACAAAAAGAGAATTATATCTTCATCAAAATTTACCTTAGTCTCGCAAGACTAGTTTTGGATTAGTAAAAAACCATAACTTTCAACAAGCATAAATCCATACTTGTAATTCATAGAGGTTTGAAAATTTAATTACATATACTATGAGATGTTTCTTCCATCTCTTCCAAATTTCAAGGTATGAAACTTCTCAGAACAAAAGTTATAGCAAAAATGGAAATCCTTTCTAAATTTTATCCTATTATAGAGAGCACACTTATACCACATGACACTCACTCAATATTTAATATTTAATTTTTAAACTTGTACACACATTACTACAGACTATTATATTTCCACTGAAATTGGTCTCACATAATTTGGATCCTCTCTGAATAAGTTAGGACTATTTTACCTGGAACACTTGTTTAAGACTAGTTCTAGAACTAGTCAAATACCCTATCTTCCACAGAGTGTATATCAAAAACTAAAATGAACCAAAACCTGAAAATTTTCATCATATATACCTTGACATGCCTTCTCAACAACCTCCAATTTTCGCTATCTGAATCATTCTAGAAAAATAGTTATAGAAAAAATTGTAAAATGACCTTTAAATAACATACCTTAGAACATATCATCACAAGACTTCATCCTCCTTTGTAATTTCACCCTTATTCACTTCATATTCCCTCTGAAATTCACCTCATATCTCCTTGGTAACCTCATCAAAGAATAATTGTCTCACTTATATATATTTTCATAAAGATAGTTCTATGATCTATAGAGTTGCTGCTTAGACTCCCCCTATTCAATATTCATACTTTCAGGGAGTTTTCAAGCTGAATCGATAAAAAAATACCCTCTTTGATGTAGAGTAATATTCCTCTTCGTTTGTAGATTCATCATCATCCTCTTCCTGAATTCTGATGTTCTTTTCATCTTCTTCCTCAATTTTGAAATCTTCTTTTTCATCCTCTTTCTAGATTCTAAAATCTTCCTCTTTGCCTATATATTCATCATGATAATGCATTGCTGTAAATATTATGAGTATGATCTTTTGGACTTGGTCTTCATTTACCTACTCTTCTTGTTTTTCATTTCTTCTCAAAACCTTCCTATATATGACGTGTGTTTTCCTTCATGGGAGGCTCTATCATGCTTCTACAATTTTGATCTATGTGACCATAATTGTGGTATTTGTAACATTCACTATTGGAGAGAGCCACATAACCATCTATTTATTGATGATTTCTTCTATATGCTTTGCAATCTACAACTTTAAGTCCAAATTTAGTACATGTAAAAAAATGACCAAAAAAGAAATTTTGATACCTGGGAGTGAATTCTCTTCTTTGTGGTGTAGTTCTTCTGAATTCCTACCTTGGATGATCACAACCTTTTGTTTGGTTGTTTCCTTGCTACTTGAGTGTGTAAGGTATTATGTATTCATTCCAGTCTAACTCTTACTGACCATGATTCCTTACTTTGAGAAATTATTCATAACTCTTCATTTTCAAGCTTCTTACATTCCTTTTCTTTCTTTACCATTTCGATCTCAATTACTTCTTCCATTCTCTTTCCTTCTTAAAGTTCGGTTTTCAAGGAGATGATTTCTTCTTTGAATGATTTTTTTTTATTCCTTTCTTTCTTCAGATCAGTTGAGGAAATGATTGATTCTAGCTCATTATCCACTTCACCTTCTTCTTCATCGCTCTCATGAGTTATTTTCTTAGTTTTTGTAGTCATAAAGATTACTCTTTCTAAGTCACTATTGCTTTCATTATCTTCATCAGATGAGGAACTGATTTCCCTTGAGTATATATTTTTCTTGAAGGCTTTCCTCTTATCTACTTTATTGTTTCACTTTTGATATTTTTTTTCTTTCTTGGGATCTTCTTCTTCATCACTATCTAAATTCTTAGAATAAGGCCATTTGTTTGCAAAATGACCAATTTTACCAAAATTAAACATTTTAAGGGAAGCATACCTTTGTACGTGTTGGTTCCTTTCTTCAACTTCCTTACGAAGTTGGTTATTTCTTCATCTTCGTCTGAATCATTGCTAAAAATGCAATTTGACTTTGACTTGTGCTTATTCTTCATCTTTTTCATCTTGGATTCTTTGAAAGCTACTTCTTTCTTGGATGTATTCTTCTATTATGTTCTCATTTCATAATCTGTAAATATTCCATGTAGTTCACCCATGCTTAGCATACTGAGATCTTCTCTTTCTTCTAGGGATGAAATATTAGGATCAAATCTCATGGAAATATATCTTAGTATCTTCTGAAAAATCATAGGTTCTTCAACTTCTTCTCCCAATCCTTTAATCACATTCACTATTTCATCAAATCGTAAAAAGTAAGATGCAATGTCTTCATCTTTCTTCATTTCCAACTGTTTAGATTGACCTTTGTAAGTTTGAGGCTTAGCTTCCTTAAATTTGGAATCTCCTTCGTATACATTTTGAATTTTGTCCCAGATTCCCTTTACATAATCACAGTGCATAACCTTGACATACACTAAATCAACCAGACCATTAACATAGTTACCAACTTAACGAGAACTCTACATAGTTCTCATTTTTTTGGGGGTCACATTTTTTACCCGTTTTTTAAAAATGGTGCTATAGGTAGCACCCTCCCTCCCTTTTTAGGTATTTTTTCGATATTTTAAATTTTTCTATCCATAATGTTTCCACATTATTTTTTTAAATGCTTATTTTTCATCTATTTTCAAAATTTTCTAATTTTTTTCAACGATGTTTTTAGTTATTTTCCATGCTTCTTTCGATATTAAAAATAACTTTTACCGTTTAATTTGTTGAAATTACAATTTTTCATATAATTGTGTCTCCTTAATTAATTAATTGTTCCACACTTTTAAAATATATTGGAAAACATCATTTTTAACACATTGTTTACCTTTACTTCAACACGTAGGAAATAATTGTAGTTAAATAACACTATTTTTGAATATTTAGGAAAAAAATATATATTTTACAACCATATATAATAAAAAACCTATACATTTCGGTAACTATTCATTTAAAATAAGATGTCAAATAAAACATTTTTATGGACATAATTGAACAAAAAAAGTGAAAATTTTATAAAAAATTAACATTTTTTTTTCATATTCTTATACAGATGAAGTAAAAAACTGATAACATTTAATTAAAATTTCTCTAGTATAGTGATTCACATACAAATAAAAGGAAAAATAAGTCAATAAGAAAGATTCATCATAAAAAAAAATTAGATACATATTTATTCTTATTTAAAAATGTAAAAGTCAAAACAATGCATTTATAACTCATCAAAAATTTGCAAAATTGAGCATCATCTTCAAGGGGCATCTTAAAAATAATAAAAATATCATATATCCCAAATTCATTATTCTCATTAGAGACATTATCATCTTCTTTGACATCATTTTTTCTTCCATTATTTCATTTTTCTCCTCCATTGGGTCTTTGATATCCACAAGTTCTCTAAAGTGATCCTTTCCAATAAATCCTCCTAATGGTACTCGAGGTTCCTTGGAATTTTTTTCTACCTTTTATTCACTAAAATATCCTTTCCTCAAACCAACTTCTTTCATTTCATATTGAAGAGATGGAATTACATTAATTCTTTGTTGAATGAAACTGCACTGTATTGGGTCACTTTCAATGGCTATGAAATTTCTTCCTTTCTATAAGAAACACACTAATGTTGTACCTAATAACCAAATAAAAAATATAAAATGAAGTTAAATACTGTAAAAAGACATAAATTAAAATTAATATAAGATTGAAGTATGATTTCATAAATGTTAGATCATAATTCTTACTTGAACCCGAGAACAAATCCAAAACCCAATCTCCTTCATTTAAAAATGTATCTATAAGATAATTAATTAATGCTTTTGTTTTTTTATAAATGTTAACTATATCTCATTTCAAATCATTTTCCTCATATTTTATCTTTCTAAACACAACATTGTAAACCAATAAACTACTAGGATTCTCTCCATCCTTTACATTTACAAGAATAGAATTACAAGAATCATGTTTTCTCCATGTTGCAAGATGTATACTCTCAAAAGCATGTTTAAATGGTTATCTATTGGATCTCTGACTATTAGGCTTGTGCCTGTAACATAGCTAAGTCCAAATTCAAATAACTTGTGAATTAACAAAATTGTTTTCTAATCTTAATTGCTAAACATACACTTTCAATATATTACCAAATAATCCACATCCTTGTCTTTTATTTTCCATTGAAGATTGATTGTATTAATCCTTGTTGTGTGTCTGAAAGAAATATTAAAAATATCCAAAATTATGTTGTTGTAAATTCTGTAAATCCCATAACCACTTTATTGAAAGCTTGGTAAGTATAACACTCAGTATCATATCAATTTTTTTGTATATTATAACCATGCGGGATATATGTAATAAATAGGGATCATTATGCAATAAGTCCAAATTATGCATTTGACTATCTCAAAAAGAGGATTATTGGGATATTCTTGCAACAATTCTCTTCTATCCACTGCAGAATGATTTCCTCCAATCACATAACATTTGTAGTCAAAACATTTTGATCTATCAAATTATTCCCTCCTAGGAACTTCTATTGGGTCCAAAAGAACTAAGTAGTCAACCACACGTGTATATGGATTGTATCTAATCAATGCTTCCAAATTGTGAATATGCAAGTGATGTAGTTTTCTAATTTGATATTTTTATTTACCTTCTGTGGGTTTATAAATTTTCTTCATATTCAACTGAAATGTATGACCATCATCAACTAAGTTCACCATCCTCAATCTATTTCAAATGGCATTTTGTGTTGTTTTCATAATACCATCCTCTAGATCAACACCTAGTGTTATTATTTATCTGATACCTTTAGGATTTTTATTATAATATTTAGAGCTAATGATGGATTCCTGAACATCATCAACAAAATTTGATTTCTTCCTCTTATGATTTAAATGGGTTTCATCTAAATCAATGATTTATTCATAATCAATGGAAATGGACTCATCATCGACCATTGTTTTTTTTCATTTATCTTGTTTATTCTTTTTGTGAGGAGTGATAACTTCATTGGGACTAATATCAACAAAAAATTCATTTAGAGTTTCGTCATTTTCAAATGTAACCTTTTTATAATTTCCAGAATGAGAAATTTTGTTTCTTCTTTCACGTTCTTCTCTATCTAGGCTTGTAGTTTCAACCTTCATTACTTTTTGTTCTTTTCCCCTTCTTCTTGTGTCTTTTCAATATGAAAAGAATTGATGAAATCCATGATATTATTCTCTGTAGAGTAAATCCCTACTAACATATATTAAATTCATTCAACAAAATACTGTAAACATAAAATATAACATTTCCATGTTAAATAAAATTAAAAAATTAACATGATACTAAAAATAATAAAGGATACAAAAAAAAGTTACATTTCCTTTCTCAATGTCATCAATGATAGATGCACATAATTATGTAAAACATTCATCCTTGTTATAATTGTTCAATTTCAAACAATGTATAATACTGATATAATTCCTACCTTGTTTGAAGAGTTCATAAACAATATATGTGTCTGACACCAAACATATATCTCGTAACAAGATAAGTGTCTGATAATTTCCTTGCACATGTTCAAACTCGACACAATACAAATATAAATGTTCACAATTGTTTCCTTTCTTGTCTTTGTTGGACACACCTACCACACTTAGAGGGGGGGG
>ML800441.1:17585-30096 GCA_009831015.1 Picea engelmannii | reverse complement strand
TATCAATCTGTACCATAAACAAGAGCATCAACCATGCACCAACCTATGCCAAACAACCTGTAATCAACCTGTACCATAAACAAGTGCATCCAACCATGTACCAAGTATATACCAATCATGTGTCAACTACTCATCAACAATAAATTATCAATATGTACCAAAATCATCAACTATAGACCTCATGTATGTGTCAACTCATCAACTGCTTGTGTCAACCATGACTAGTTTTGGATTAGTCAACAACCCTAACATGAAATAATCATAACTTTGTACTTGTACTGAATAAAGATCTAAAATTGATACACAATGTTATTCAATGTTTTTTATGCAATTCATCCAAGTGGAACTACTTGGAACCTCTCAGAAAATGATTTATAGAAAAAATGGCATACCTTACTTAATTCTAGCTTATTCTAGAGAGCGACCTTGTAGAGCGTGCCCCACAAAAAATATTTGATGAAATGACCTGAATCTGTTATAGAGCATACTACAGATTGTACCCTAACCAAAACACTCTATCACACTAAATTTGGATCTATTATGAAGAAGTTATGACGTTTTTACCCGAAACACCTGATTTTGACTAGTTTCAGGACTAGCCACAAACCCTATTTTCGTTAATTTTAATTAATAAAAGAGTAGCTACAAAATTTGAAATTCTGTAGAAACTCTAATTTTTTTTTTTATGTTTTATTAATTCCTATATTTTCATTTTTTTTTATAGGTTTAACAACAGTGACTTGGAAAATACGAGAAATGAGAAAATTAGTTTCTAGGCATAATTCTAAAATTGAACAGTTACTAGTTTTTTATTTGATGCACTTAGTTAAGTTAGTTTGGGGAATTAAATGATTTTGTTATTTTCCCATTCTAAATGGATAATTATTTATGGTTATGGAAGTTAATTTCCGTTTTTGAATTCCTACAATATAAAATAGTGAAGGAAAGACAATTAAAGGGGTTCAGTTTTTGAAAGAAAGGTAAAACTTATACATTGTTATACAAGTCTATGTTTTGATACATTATACTGAATCTTTTTGTGACTTTGAATATTAATACAAGAAATCGGTATTTGGTACTATTACTGGTATCCGAGTGTTCATTTTTTTTAAAAATCAAAGTCTTGTCTGAAGTTTGCGTTGATGGCATTACAAATTGAATTAATAGGCTACTGCTAATAAATTAGATCAATTTAATTTTTTATTTGACACATTATTTCAGTGGTTATTATGTATATGAATTACTATTGGCATTATGAGTTTGTGATAATTATTTAAACATGCTTATTAATTCATTTTCAATGTATATTTTCAGACATGTGTTTTGAAGATCTATATCTTTAGAACTTTGTTTACCTTACTTAAATTCATATACTATGAGAATTTGGGCCCGAGCATTATAATTTCTTTATTTTTTTTTATTTTCATTTGTTTTAGTTCATTTTTTTTACTTTCATTAAATATACTTCTTATTCTTAAAGAGAAAAAAAAATCCTCTTTCATAGGGGTAAATTTTATGATAATTAGAATTAGTCTCTTTCTTGTAGATAGTTTTAAATCTATATATATTTATATTTCAGTTGGTTATTCAATATAAGATAAAATCTCTACAATCAATTAGAAGGTGTATATATTTTAGATTTATTTTTATAGATTAGGATAGTTATATGTAACTAGACCTAAACCACTCGGAATCACCATTTACAATGGATACGGGTCTAATTGGGATCCTGACTGGGCGAATTCCTAAATGTTGAATATGGTCACATTTGACTATCAACATTTTGGTGCTAGAAGGAGGACATCCGATAATGAATGGATGAAAAAACCAATAAAACCAAAGACCATTCAAGTATATCAACTTCTCCCATAATATATTTTGCTGTTGCTTAGTTAGAATCTCTAATTCAAAGAACTGTAAGTGATATTTTTTCTATTTTTCTTAGTTCTCCATAATTTCAACAAATAAAACAACGAATATAAGAGCTTAAAAATCAAGGAGAAAATTCTCAAGGAGATTCTGATTCTATAGATTCTGTTATTCAAGAATTAGGTGTTCTTACAAGAGAACAAAGACAAAGGTTAGGTATCGAACCTATTCATTTCCAAGTTCTTATCTAGATAAAAAAAACCATAATTTAAACTGTTGAAAATAATCCTCCCTCAACTCCTTTACATATGTCTCCTATTCCATCTGCTCCTCAATCACCTCCTCATAAACCAATTACTATGGCTGGAGTACCGAGAATGCATTGGAGAACTTTGGGAGCAGTCAATGTTCCTAGAAATCAACATGATTTACTTAAAAATCCAGATAAATGGTTACCAAAATTTAATCCAGAATCAAAAGAAAATCCCGATGATCATATCAACAAATTTATGTTAGCTGTTAAGCTAAGAGATGTTGAGCATGAAGACATTGTATGTAGACTTTTCCCATATGCTTTTGAAGTAGAAGCTTCTGCTTGGTATTTCTCATTACAAGCTAATTCCATTACTAATTGGGATGCTTTTGAGGATTTATTCATTAAGAAATTTGGGGATGATAAGTCTTCATCTATTTTATTAGTAGAATTATCCAAAATTAGAATGGGTCCTAAAGAGAAAATCAAATATTTCTTAAACTTCTCAATAAAATGCCTGAAACATCCAAGCCTGGTTTAGACATTCAGATTGACTTTTATTCCTTTGTTTTACCGGTTTCCATTCCTAGGTTTGTTAAACATGAAAGTAAAATAACTTTGACTAAAGCAATTCATAAAGCTTTAGAGGTAGACAATGAAATATCTAGTATTGCAAGTGTAACAAGCCTGTTTAAATAGATGCATAGGGATTATTAAGTAAAATTAATTAGATAATTAATTTTCCTAATATGGTTTTAGTTAAATAATGATTAGTATTAATAATACTAATTAATTACTTATTTATTAATCAATTGACTCATTAAAGGGGCTTAATAATTTTAATTTATTTAATTAAATACTTTATGTATGTAGGGGGAAAATGAAGCATTAAATTAAGGATAAGATACTAAAGGAGGGAATAAGATAATAAAGAAGGGGATAAGGGAATAAAGGAGGAGATAAGGAAATTAATGAGGGGGAGGAGAGTCGGTGAAGGGGGGATATGACAGAAGAGTCCTACAGAAAATGGGGGAATGATTATTTTGGGGGAAGCAAGCATTTTGGAGGAGCACTGTATTTTCAGTGGCATGTATTTCTGTGGCATATAGTTCTGTGGCATATTGTCTGGTTGGAGGAGTTTGGTTTGGGGGCGGGGGGGGGTTGGTGAACCATTGCAGGGGGCACTAGGTTGCTAGGGGTTTTGGGCAGAGTTTGGTCAGTGCATCAGGTTGGGCAAGGCAGCATGGAAAGGTCAACCATATCAGTGGGAATTAGCATAAGAAGGAGGTATTTTATTTATGAATTTTCTGAGTTATTTTCATGATGTAGATAAATTTTAAATTCTGTTGAATATTATATGCTTATATGCAACTAAATGAATTATTTACGCACTGAAAGAAATTCTATGTTTGAAATTTTATGTGTAGTTGTATGAATTTTATTAGGCTTGTTAATTTCTGGTCTCTACAATAAGTAAATCTCCAAGTGAAGATTCAATATCTTCTATAACAACCAAGAAATCAATTTTCAAAGAAGAAAGGAAAGATAAAGATGATTTTGATATGGAAAATTTACAGAAATTCATGAAAACATTAGCAAATGAGATAGTTGATGTAGAAGGAAAACTAGATGAATTTTCAAGTAAACCATTCAAGCCATTTAAAAAAGAAATCCACAGATTCTACCTAGTGGCCAAACTTTAGAAGGAGTTAATGCTAATGAGGAAGAAGGAGAGGATAATGAAGAAGTTAAAGATACTAATTTATTTTGGGATATTAATGGAATTTTATATGAAGATGATACATAAGAATATCTTGTTACTCAAACCCGAAGTAAAAATACATCTTCAACTTCTAAGACTGATCCACTAGAAAATACTTCAAATACACATTCTGTAGAAAACAAGTCAACATCAAAAAGTCTTGTCGTTGCTGAAAAAATTGATTATCATATTATAGAATATATGAAAAAAACCAGATAAAATATTTCCCTTTATGAACTAAGTAAACTAAAATCTTCAAATAATAGTTCATTAAGGGCTTTAGGCATTTCTGATAAGACAAGTTCATCATCTACTATGACAAAAAATAACGAAATAGTTTCAACAATTCAAACTTTATCTTTTGAAGTAGATATTGGTTCAATTCTTATAGGTGATAGATCAAGGTCACATACTCCTCCGTTTCTCATCACTTTCAAAATTTTTAATAAAAATTTGTATAATTGTTTGGCTGATTCAGGTGCATCTTCGAATATAATTCCTTATTCAGTTTGTATTCAGATCAATGCACAACCACAAAAGTCATCTATTCAAATTGTTCAATTAGATAGAACACGGGTAAAAGTTTTGGGAGAATTGAAGGATGTAAATTAATAATATTATCATCTAATTCTAAAGTTTTTCAAATAATAGATATTATCATTGCTGATATTCCATATGCTTATGGATTAATTTTAAGTCGAGATTGGTATGAAAAACTTCATGGATATTTCGCAACTCATTGGTCTCGCCTTTGGCTTCCATATAATGAGAAACCTAATCAGATTCGTGTCAATAGGGAAAAACATATGAAACATAATGTGATAGATTTAGATGGAGAAAATGAACTTGTGGATTTGATAATAACATTGTTGGGAATTACTCTATTGATTCTTATTTTGGAAATTTTAATGCGCAGATTTCTCCTTTCCAACCTACGGATCAAAGCTCATAGATTACAAATTTCTCTTAGATAGATTTTTCTCATTGTATTAATTTTGTAGATAATTATGTAGATAATTCTATAAATTATCCATTTTTGAAACTGTATTTTGATGGATCTAAATCTAATGATGGAGTTGGTGTAGGTTGCATTTTAATCAGTCCTGATGGTGTAAAAACTATGTTAACATGCAGATTGGAATTCCAATGTACTAATAACACCGCATAATATGAAGCGTTAATTCAGGGTCTAAATAAGGAAATCGACATGAATGTGCAAGACAACTTGGTTTTCTACGAATCAAATTTTTTTGTTAAACATGTCAAAAATAAAATTCATTGTATTTCTAGTTATTTGAAACATTATCAACAATAGACTCAAGATCTCAATAGGAAATTGTATGCATTTAATATTGTTTCTATATCTAGAATGAAAAATTCTAGTGCAGATCTATTGTCAAACATAGCTTCTAGACTTATCCCTCAAGAAGATGTTTCTCAAGATAGATTCTTTGTTGAGTTAATTTTTTGATCTTCTGTTACCGATAACATAACAAATTGTTGAGTCTTTAACGACTATGCTGATATAATCAATTTTCTCTCTTCATAGGGAGCATATGAAAATGTTACAATTGATGAAGAATCACACGATCTTGAGTTAAACAAATCTTCTCCCGAGGATAAAGTTAATTCTGAAAATATTGTTCCTAAATTTGTTATAAAATTAGAAGATCTTTATGATTTAAAAGACAGATTTAAAAAACCCATAAATTGTAAAACACACAATTCTACCATGAGTGTGGAACTTATTAATCTGGGAACAAAACAAAATCCTCAAAATGGAAATCTTGGATTGGGTTGTTCTCCTTTTGAAATAACAAATTTCATAAAGCTTCTTAAGAAATACAAGGATGTTTATGCATGGTCATATGATGACCTGAAAACTTTTGATATATCTGTAATTCAACACACCATTCCTATGCTTTCAGAGGAAAAACCAGTTCAACAAAAGTTAAGGAAAATTCATCCTAATCTTGAAACCCAAATTAAGAAAGAACTTAATAAATTGCTTAAAGCAAAGATCATTTTTCCAGTGAGACATTCCAAGTGGGTATCAAATATTTTTCCCGTAAGGAAAAAGAATGGAGACATTCAAATTTGTATTGATTTTAGAAACCTAAATAGAGCTTTTGAAAAATATAATTTTCCATTACATCCTATGGAGAAAATTGTTCAATTAGTCTCAAGTTCTGAAATGATATCATTTTTAGATGGATTTTTCGGATATAATCAAGTATTAGTTCATCCTAATGATAAAATCAAAACTACTTTCAGAACTAAATGGGGAATTTACGCTTATCAAAAGATGCCTTTTGGTTTAGTCAACACATGTGAAACTTTTCAATGAGCTATGAATGTTGCTTTCCATGGTTTAATCAATAAATCCGTTGTTGTTTATGTATGTGACATAACAATTTATTATAAGAATCATTCAGATCATATTTCTCATCTTAAACAAGTTTTTGAATGATGTTGAAAGTATGGAATTTCTTTAAATCCTAAGAAATAATCTTTTGCTCTTCAAGAAGGTAAACTTTTCAGATTTATAGTTTCTAAAGAAGGAATTATAATTGATCCTTCCAGAGTTAAAAGTATTTATAATATTTCTTTGCCTCATAGTAAAAAATATATGCAATATTTCCTTGGACAAATTAAGTTTGTGAAGTGTTTTATCCCTAATTTCATAGAAACAGTCTTACCTTTGCAACATATGATAAGAAAAGACACGTTATTCAAGTGGAATACAATAAAAAAATAGGATTTCAATTCTATAAAGCAAGAAATCATTCGAGTGCCTTCTTCATTCTCTCCTAATTATGATAAATAATTCATTCTTTATACATTTTCTTCTGAAAAATCTTACGCATCTATGTTATCACAAAAAAATGATCAAAACATAGAAGTACCTATTGCTTTCGAAAGTTCAACAATACAAGGAGAATAATTAAATTATACTGATGTTGAAAAACAAGCTTATGCAGTTTTCAAATCCATAAAGCATTTCAAACCTTTCCTTATCAAATCTCATACCAAGGTAACAGTTTCACATCCCTCAATCCAAATTTTTCTCATTTAGAAAGATTTAGGGTATAAGAGAGAAAATTGGGTAACATCATTACAAGAATATGATTTAGATATAAAACTTGCAAAAAGTGTACAAGGTCAAGGTTTATGCAAGTTATTAACTAAAACCAACGATACTATATCTGAAAATGTGGATAAAGTAAAGGTCACTGAAGATATACAACATGTATGTGTTACTCTTGATATTCCTGGTTCACAATATTCAAATTTAGTTTATTATCTAACTCATGGAATTGCACCTTCTCATTTAGATTTTAAAAAGAAACGCGTTGTAAGAATAAAATCCACACAATATCAACTTATCAATAATGTTCTTTTCAGAAATAATTATGATTCAATGTTACTTAGATGTTTATAAAAACAAGAAGCTGATAAATTTTTATCTGACATGCATGACGGACCTGCAAGTGGTCATTTTGGAGGTGACACAACCACACACAAAATTTTATGTGTAGGTTATTATTGGTGGACTTTATTTAATTATTCTACTGCATATGTTCAAAAATGTAAAATCTGTCAAACTTCAACTGGATGAGAAAATAAATCAACATTACCTTTGCAGCCCATCATTGTTGAACACCCATTTGAACAATGGGGACTCGATATCATTGGTGAAATTTCTCCTAACTCCTCCAAGCATCATAGGTATATTCTTACCACCATCGATTATTTTACAAAATGGGTGGAGACCACTCCCTTGAAATCAATTACAACTGATCAGGTAATCTCATTCTTAGATCAGATTATTATTACAAGATTTGGTCTCCCGAGCACATTAGTTTTTGATAATGCATCTTATTCTTCTGCTCCGTTTCTTACATAATTTTCACTTCAGAAAGGCAGTAAAATAAAACATTATGCTAATTATTATCCTAAGGGTAATGGTTTAGTTGAATCAACAAAAAAAAATATTTTAAAAATTATCAAGAAAACTATCCGTGATAATAACAAAAATTGGCACAAGGCCTTAATCTATGCATTGTGGGAAGATCGACTTACTTATAAAGCATCATTGGGTACTTCCCCTTACTTTTTAGTTTATGTGAATGAAGCTATTCTTCCACCAAATATTTCTAGATCATTCCTGGCTTTAGTACAGTCCATTGATGAACAACCTTGCTCTAGTCTTCAATATCGTACAAATTAGATCTTCAAACTAGAGGAAGTGAGGGATAAAGCTAAGAATACTTTTGCTAATCATCAAATGATAATTAATAAGTGTTTTGATAATAGAGTTTTTAGTAATGAATATTTTGAAGTTGGTTACCTAGTCTTGAAATGGGACAAAGCCCATGATGAAAAAGGTAAACAATCGAAATTTCAAAAGTTGTGGTTAGGTCCTTTTAAGGTTGCTTAGAAAATTGGTCCATCTACTTTTATTTTAAAAATTATTGAAGGAATAGAAGATTCTTTGCCTTTGAATGGGTTAATCCTCAATAAATATTTTTCCTAAAAGACACGTCAATCCTTGTAAATAGTTGTAGATATTTCTTTTTTGTTTTCATTTTGAATGTATATTTTTGAATCTTTCCATTTTCTTTCTTACATTCTATTTTTGATTATCATTATTTGATATAACAACTGGATACATATGTTAATAACTTGTCTTTGAAATCCTTTTTAGTACACAAAGAGACTAATTTAGATTGTTTGAAATGAGAAAAATTATTTAAATTTAAAGGATAAATATTATATCTAGTTTATCTTCATAAAGAAGTAGAAACAAGGAAAACACTCTTCAACAAAGTCTCTTTGGGGCAGGGGAGGCAAGTGTGGGGGGGATTCTCTATGATCTCAGGGGAAAAACAATGACTTGTTACCACTGGAATCTAGGAATGGACACCAACAACAAAGCTATGACATAAGCTCTTTTAAAGGAGTTCAACTGGCTCACTCCAAGGGAATAAGAAAGCTTGCGGTGCTCGGAGACTCCCTCACCATAATAAGACTAATGGTCAAGGGATCAAACCCCAAATATCCTAGCTTAAAATAGATCTTGGACAGAACTAGACTGGCCTCCAAAGAAATCAAGCTCTCCTTTTTTCACATCCTCCGTGGTAACAACAACGAAGCAGACAAGTTGGTCAATGCAACCATCAAGACACCCCCTGACACTCTCAACATCGACGAAGTTTCAACCCCAACCACCTTATATTAATGAGCATCCAAGAGTATTTTTTGGCAAGACAAAGGAGTCCCTCCTCATGGGGCTTAAGCTTCCCCCAAGGCCACATGGTTAGAACCAACACCAGCTTCAACCAAGTATAACGAAAAGGGAAGGTTCACACCCATATTAGACAGGGTCCAATTTGCAAGGAACACCACGATATGGCTGGGTGGACGCTTTTAGTCATCCATGTGACAACATTCCATTGCACCATATGGCTTGTACCTTACGAGATTCATCTGCCTCAAGTGTACAACTTGCTATCACCTCCAAGCACTATGAAATATTCTTCTCGCATGGGAAAAATTATGTATCCAAATCGCTTGTGTGGTTTTAATGATCATGAATTTCACCCCCCTCACCGATTCAACTCCCCTAATGTCATTCGTCCCTCCATGGCATCAGTTAGTACTTTGCACATGACTCTTCCCACATACTCGCAGGCTCATTCGTCACCTTCCTCCTCAGCAAACCCGCAGCTGTCCTTTTGCTGCGTTTGACCCTCGTGGGAAATCCTTTTCGTTTGTCTACCTCTCTAGATCACCCTGGCTCCTATTTTAGTCCCCTCACCACCCTTCAGTCATTCCTCACCACCCTACAATCTTTCCCGTCTTCTTCAGCAAGCCTCTTGTGGCACCGGGTGTTGTAAAATTCTTATTTGCAGTGTGTGGTTTGTTCTTCTTACACTACCCTTTCCCCTCACTTCTCTCCCTACTGGGAAACCTATCAGTCATCCCTCCCTGAGTCAATTTATACACCTAGGCCTCATGCAGAACCCACAAGATCCAGCCAAATCTGGTATCTCCTCTGGTGATAGCGAAATGCAACATGAGAATACCATGCAGGAAGACTCAGACTCCTGGCCGGAAGACAATTGGGAACCTAAATGCAGAGGTTGTAGCATCCTTCGAGAACAATTGGAAGCGCTAAGTGCCAACATGTAATTTGAGATGGAAACTCTTTCCCATCATCGATTTCTGATCAGTAAGCTACAGGATAAAAGCGAGGCATGAAGAAGTCAAATAGTTTCTAATCAGGTGAAGATAGACACTCTTCAGCTTAGGGTGGATCATCTTGATGACATACAACCTCCAACAAGAAATACAGAAGCTCAGCATGGATATTCGAGGAATGCTCAGTCCAATTCGATTAATAAGATGCCAGATCTGAATGAGTCCCTCCCTAAGTTTAGGAGATATGAGCAACACTTCAATAAGGAAAAGAATGCCTAAGCTAGTCGCCCTTAATCTCAAACAACTCTATGTATTGCCAGTTCGTGTATCTAAGCGTCTCCTACTACAGAGTTTATGTAGGAATTTCTCCACTCAACACTTTTTGTAAGAAAAAGGGATACCTAAACATCCCAATTTTTGTAATAGTCCTTATAGTGAATGTAGCGTACCCTTTTCACTACCAAGGTTTCCAAACCTCTCAGTTACCATTCTATACATGTATTTTTACATAATTCGTACCAACATTATAATCAAATGCATTTAAATAATTAAACACACTTAAATCTCACAGTAAAATATATAAGTTACTGCTACAATTAAACAAGCCATAGCATTCAACAGTAATTCATTTACACAGCAAAAAACATGATACATAAATAGCTCAGTCATGCAAACCATGATCAAATCAAAATTTAGACTACTTATCTTTTAACAGCTGTAGAAATCACCAACCAAGTGCAGGCCTTCCACAAACCTCCCAGCCTTAGACCACACTGTTCATCAGCTCAACAGTGGGTCACCCTCGAGTTGGGACCAAGCTCCACCCCAAGGCAAGGATCCTAGGCTAGACTGAGGTTACAGGGAATACATCACACATACACAACCACTAGGAAGAAATCTCTCCCAGGAATCTCCCTCGCTAATTGCCCACAAACCCTCATTCCCCACATGCCTGTTCCAACCCAGGAGAGTGCACCTTCTCTATCACCTAGACAGTCCTTCGGTTGCCAGTCTCCCTCACCTTCGGTTACAGGAACAGATCGAACAGGAAGTCTCCAGCTCTATGGCAGCTACAGGGTTCCTTCCAGGAGTTCTCTTCTCCCTCAGCGCACTCTCTCACCTGTAGGAGTCGCTCACAGGCCAACAAGGCTCCTACAGTCCAATACTACATGGTCACAACCACCCATGGGGAAAACAGACACAGGCTTCCCAAACCGGTTCAACAATCATAGGATGATCTCAAGGTGATGGTTCTCGAAACGTGTGACAACAATACACACAAGAAATTACACAGATTCCTTGGTTTGAACAAGTAAAGGGTCAACTGGCTTTTCAGACAAACACAATCTTCTCGGCTCCCAGAACAAAGGGCGTACCCATATTTTTTTGCAGCACCAACACAGGCTTTATGGCTTCAGAGATGAACTAGGGTATTTTGGAAAAGGTCATACTAATCTCACGCCCAGAGGTTCGGGTCCGAATGGAGAGAAGAACCCCCCCCCCACGGTTCACCTTGGCGATTATATTTACATGCACCAGGGTTGACACTTGTCACCCTGGGAACTGCATGCGTACCACAGCGTGCATCCCCTTTGCACGTTCCCTCCCTTGCCAGGCACTTAGAATAAACAGAAATGCACATGTCTCTTTTTAAAATAATATTAAAATATTATTCCAGGCCTAAGCCCCCTAGGCTCAACACTCAGCCCCTTTCCCACCTTCCATCCCCTAGTTCCTTGCCCACTCTGTGTACGCTTAGTCCCCCATCACTCGTTCATCTTGGTCGGTCTGCACCTGGTGGTGTTTATATTTTATTGATGTGCTGCATACATACAGATACAAAATCCAAGCCCTTGGCCTTCAACCCTTAGGCTCTCTGGCCTAATCAAACACATAAGCCTACTGGCTTATACAAAACTTGGCTCACCAGCCTATAACACATATTTACAATCTCTTTCAGATCATAGTTTACATTGGGGCTTGGCCTTGGGGACACTATAATCCCCCTCCCCTTATTTTTTCACTGTCCTCAGTGCAACTTTACATAGCATCTGCAAGCTCTTCAAAATTTTCAAAAAGATGCGGGTACTCTGCCGGCATAACATTTGCATGCTCCCATGTCGTGTCCTCAGGACCGTACCAGGTCCACTGGACCTTTACAAGCTCTATATCTCGATTCTAGAGCTGTTTTCTTTTCCTATCCAATATGCATACAGGATGCACTTGCAGGACACCTTCTGGTTCCACCTGGATCACAGTCCAATCGATAACATGATTAGTATCAGGTACATATTTCTTAAGCAGTGAAACATGAAATACATTATGTATAGTCATAGATGCAGGTAATGCAAGCATGTATGCAACTGGCCCAATCCTTTCCAGGATCTCAAATGGCCCACAAAATCTTGCTGCCAACTTGGCGC
>ML800441.1:5279-16789 GCA_009831015.1 Picea engelmannii | reverse complement strand
TGTGATAAAATCCATTGTTACCACATCCCATTTCCACTCAGGAATAGGTAAAGGTTGCAACAACCCTGCTGGGTGTCTGTGCTCAGCCTTGACCTTCTGGCATTCCATACATCTGGTGATGTATTCAGCAATTTCCTTCTTCATGCCTGGCCAAAAGTAATGGCTTTTGACTGTTGCCACAGTCTTTTGATATCTAGGATGTCTAGCATAAGCCAGGTTATGCATATCCTTTAGAATTTCGAGCTTCAATTCTCAGACATTGGGTACATATACTCTGTTCTTATACATAAGTAGACCATCAGTTCCCAAGGCATAACCTTTCTCGATCTGTGGTCTTTCATGCTGTTGTAGCTTTGCTACAAGATTTCTGTACTGCAAATCAGCGCTTGCAGCCTCCATAATTCTGTCTTTCAACTCAATTTTGTACATGCTAATGGCTGTAGCATGTAATTCATGCACTTTTCTGCTGAGTGCATCAGCCACTTTATTGTCTTTCCCTTTGATATGCCTGATATCAAAGTCATATTCGCACAGAAATTCCAGCCATCTAATCTACCTGGCATTTAAAGTTGGTTGATCAAATAAATACTTCAGACCATTGTGGTCCATTCTCAACTCGAATTTCTTGCCCATGAGGTAATGTATCCATTTCCTCAAGGCATGGAAAACTGCTTCCAGCTCTAAATCATGAGTGGCATAATTCCTTCCATGTTCTTTCATCTTTCGGGATTCATAACAAATTACAGATCCCTCTTCGCTGAGAACTCCTCCCAGCCCTTCCTTACAAGCCTCTGTGCACACTATGTAATCCTTACTTGGATCAACAATCTTTAGGATTGGAGCACTAGTGATAAGCTGCTTCAATTGCTGGAAGCTACTCTCACATTGTTCAGTCCACTGGAACTTCTCCTCCTTCCTTTGCAAGGAAGTGATAGCATGAGCTATCCTTGAAAATCCGGCTATGAACCTCTTATAATAACCTGCCAGACCCATAAAGGATCTAATTTCTGTCACATTTCTTGGCACTGTCCACTCTTGAATGGCCTGTACCTTCTCAGGATCCACAATGATCCCCTCTTCAGAAATAATGTGTCCCAGATAATGGATCTTCTTTTGGTAAAATGAGCACTTGCTCATTTTTGTGTATAGCTAGTGTTCTCTCAACACCTGCAGCACCATTCTAAGATGTTGTTCATGTTCTTCCTCTGTCTTGGAGTACACCAAGATATCCTCCAAGAAGACTATGATGAACTTGTCCAAATAATTTCTGAACACTCCATTCATTAGGCACATAAAGACAGCAGGCGCATTGGACAGTCCAAATGGCACCACTGTAAACTCATAGTGACCATACCTTGTCCTAAAGGTGGTATTGCTGATGTCTTCATCTTATATCCTCACTTGATGATATCCAGATTGAAGATCTATTTTCGAAAATAGTTTCTCATCCTTCAATTGATCAAAAAGATCATCAATCCTTGGCAGAGGATATTTGTTCTTGACAGTGACTTTATTAAACTACCGAAAGTCAATGCACAGCCTCAGCGTTCCATCTTTCTTCTTCACAGATAGAACCAGGGCTCCCCATGGTGACACACTGGGACAAATGTAGCCTTTCTTTAATAGCTCTTTGAGTTGTAGTTGCAACTCTTTCAGCTCTAGTGTGCTCATTCTATAAGGAGCTTTTGAAATTGGAGCTGCTCCCGCCATCAAATTTATATAAAAATCGATGTCCCTCTTCAGAGGTAGTCCAGGCACCTCCTGAAACACATCCTCAAACTCTTTGAGCACCCTATGGTCTTCCACATTTGAGACCATATTTTGGAAAACTTCTTCCACTCGGGTTGCAAATAATTGACAACCTTTCCGGTAACATTTCTTCAGCTGCATGGCTGAGATTTCTCTAACAGCCACGGCTCTGGGAATTCCTTGGACTGTTACTTGATTTCCCTCTTCGTTCAGACACATGAACCTCTTGTTTTGACAATCCAGAAGGGCATGGTGCTGGTCCAACCAATCCATCCCAATTAAGCAATCATATGAGCCTAAAGGAAGAATGTTCAATTCATCCCTAGTGCTCATTCCTTTCATGTCCACTGAACAAAACTTGACCAATTTAGTGACCTTCCTCTTGGTCCCTCTGGCTAACTGCACTAACCAATACTTCTCATGTTTTCTCTTCGTTAGATGCAAACTTTCCACCACTTTAGGATCTACATAACTATGGCTAGCCCCTGAATCAATTAAAATAACAAGTGGTCAGTTGTTAATCATACCTTCCACTTCAATCATGTGTGATTGAAATTATGCTTGCTTGTTGTCTAGGGCTGCGTAGATCCTCAGCATTCTTCTGCCCATATCCTCCACTGTTTTAGCTTGCTGAACAGTATGGACAGTTCTTGCTTTGTCTTTTCTGTGGGGGCAGTCTCTATACCTATGATTCCCTTTACAGCCCCAACACTCCATGGGTGGAGGCCTTGGCATCTGTTCACTCCCTTCAACTTTCCTGGGCTCTTTAAAAGATGATTGTCCCCAAGGACTGTTTCTAAAAATGGAAGGCTTGCTTCCCTTCTACCTCTGTTCTTTCTTAAACCTCTTCTTGTTATCCCAAGCCTTCGGAAAGGTAGGCTTTTCTCTTTGCTATTCGTATAGGCATTTATACCTTCTTATGGTTTCTTCCATGGTATTAGGATCATCGTATTGAATTTTGTCACCAATAGAAGGTGGCAGTCCACTCAGATACCTCTAAATTTTAACAGCCTTGTCTTTGATAAATGGAACATACTTCAACAGTTCCAAAAAACTTTTTTCATACTCATCCATGGTCATAGTGCCCAACTTGAGTTCGAAGAACTCCTTCATCTTTTTGTCATAGTATCTTTTAGTCAGGTATTTCTTCTCGAAATACCTCTTGAATTCCTTCCAAGTGACCTCTTTCTCTTGACTGGGCTGCACCTGGACAAATTGATCCCACCACATGGATGCTTTTCCTTTCAACTGGTACATTGCAATTCTTCCCTCTGCATGGGCAGAATAATTCTGTAGCTGGAAGTATTTCTTTATGCCCAGCCAGCATGTCTCGTCATCTTCCTCCTTCTTATGTTCTCCATCGAATGTTGGAGGTTTAATTTTATTCATTTCTCCTTTCAATTCCTCCTTTCCAGATCTTCGATGTTTTCTGGTAGGGGACGGGCTCGAACTACTGTGTGTCTCCCTGTCCGAATGTTTTTGGGAGCGACTGTGATGTCGGCTACCACTCCTCGATCTACTTATTCTCCCATGATCTCTGGGACTCTCTGTCATACTTGAGTCTCTTCCCTTCTCAAGTTTCTTCTCTATTCTTTCCAGACTCTGCAAGAATTTTAAGTTTAATTTCCCTTGTCGATCCGTAACTTTCATGAGCTTTCGGCTATCAGCTTGACGCTCATTGGCCTCTCTTTGCAATCCTTCAAGGATTTTCATTATATGTCCTTCGTTATCCATCTCCCTTCCATGCCCATTAGAGTTCGATCCTTCGAATCCCAGGTTAACATCCTTTCCTTCCCGTTCGTCTTCCATTTTAGGGATAATTTGCACTCTTCCCCACTCCATACTCGGCGTTGATTAACTGGAGTTTTGGCCTCTGTCGTATTCTGAACACGCACTGTGCAATACAATTCAAAAATTGTCAGGCCATTAGACTTCATGAATAATCCACAATGTTTATAACTAATACGAACAAGAACGAAAGACATTTCAACTTCACAAGTTTTCTGAGCTCTGTCTGGCTCTATGTTTTTTGGGTTTCTTGAAATTCTCCTATTTCCCTATTGGGAAATTTTTCCTGCCACAGGAAATTCTTCAAGTTCTCCCTTCCTTCTATCGGGGTTACCTCTATCGAGGTTTTGAAACCGGCAATGTTCTGGTGGTTTGAATCCCCGATTCCTGATTTGCAATGAGCTTTCTTCATGCGCGAGCCCTCCTGAGCTTATCTCTTGTTGCATATGACCATGCCTTCGTGACCGTGGCCTTACCATCCTATCGAGATTTCAGTCCTCAAAACCCGATGTGCCCCTTTGTGCGCTAGCCCTCCTGGCTAGGCCTTGGTCTACGTGACCGATACTATATGACTTGTTCAACAATGTGGTTTGCATGAGTTTTCCATAGTCTTGGTCACCTCACACATATAATAGAAACTTAATAAATCGAACAATGACGTATTAAAGGTCATTCAAAGAAAGTTTAACTTTAAGACTTGTTTAGAAGGATAATTAATTAGCGTTGATCTTTAATTAAATTTGAAAACTTAAATTACTCAATTCAGAATTAAAAGGTTTAAAGGTTAAGTTAATCACGTCGCAATATCGAGATTTGCGGTTTTATAAAATCAGATAATCTTGTCATTGTGTTTCCCGATTTCCTGATACATTTGATCCTTAAGTAAAGTTTGGAATTAATCTAATCACCGCTAAGAATGGTTAAGAGTTAAATAATTACATCGCGATATCAGAATTCGCAGTTTTATGAGAAGCATGTTTCATGTCATCAGATTTCCTGAAATATCGATTTTCCGATGCGCCTTTTTGCCTTAACCCTTCGCGGTTAAGACCAGGTCCATGTGACCTCTACTCATAGCTCTCATCAGGGTTTTGAGGTTCGTGATGTCACAATGCTCACATACTTGGAACTCCCAATCCTCCGACTTCTGATGCGTTCCTTTACGCATTAGCCCCTGCCATGGGCTCTACACCATTGGACCACTGACTCGTGACCCCGGCCTTTTCCCTTATCGGGGTTCTGGGTTTCGTGAATCAAAATGTGACAAAACTCTTGACCACGGAATCCCCGATTTCACAATGAGATTTGAACTTAACCCACTGGTTATGGCCCCCACTCCTTTGACAATCAGGAAATCGTGTTTCGCGATATCGAAACCTCACTGCACTTGTTCCCAGAACTTACGAAGTTCTGAACCCCGATGTGGGGTGACATCTATCCTCCACTCTAACCCTGGTGGTCCCCACTCTGTCCTTATACCCATTGAGAAATTGCGTATCGGGATATCGTGATTCCCATTTTCATGTGCATGGGTCTTCCAATTCCCCGATGGGTAAAATCCCGATGCCTCCCCAGAATGCTGACATGTGTCCTACCGAGATCGACGGCTAGGATCCCTTCTCGGGATTTTGAGAATCACAAGGTCTCGATTCTCTGCCTTAGAAAAACCCTGATGACTCTAATATCCCGTCACCTCTCTGGGACTTCTCCTCTACCCATGAGGACTTAAACCCTGTGCAACTTCTGTCAACTCGAACGGTTGACTGGTAATCCCACAGTGATCCTACGACTCACGATCCTCCCGAGTTTTAAAAGAAACTCGTCAAGTATCTCCTTAACACTTCGGAGCATCCTAGGGTCTGAAATTGGTCATTCCAGACCCAATTTCCCCTCGCATTCTCGGTCCAAAGACCGCTCCACTGGACCATCAAGGCTCAGTGTCGAAACCTTGGCTCTGATACCACTTTGTAGCGTACCCTTTTCACTACCGAGGTTTCCAAACCTCTTAGTTACCATTCTATACATGGATTTTTACATAATTCGTACCGAAATTATAAGCAAATGCATTTAAACAATTAAACACACTTAAATCTCAGAGTAAAATATATAAGTTGCTGCTACAATTAAACAAGCCATAGAATTCAACAGTAATTCATTTACACAGCAGAAAACATGATACATAAACAACTCAGTCATGCAAAACATGATCAAAGAATAATTCAGAATACTTATCTTTTAAAAGCTGTAGAAATCATCAACCAATTGCAGGCCTTCCACCAACCTCCCAGCCTTAGACCACACTGTTCGTCAGCTCAATAGTGGGTCACCCTTGAGCTGGGACCGAGCTCCACCCCAAGGCAAGGATCCTAGGCTAGACTGAGGTTACAGGGAAGACATCACACATACACAACCACCAGGAAGAAAGCTCTCCCAGGAATCTCCCTCGCTCACTGCCCACAGACCCTCATTCCCCACATGCCTGTTACACCCCAAGAGATTTCAACTTCTCTGTCACCTAGACAGTCCTTTGGTTACCAGTCTCCCTTACCTTGGGTTACAGGAACACACCGGACCAGAAGTCTCTGGTTCTATGGCAGCTACAGGGTTCCTTCACGGAGTTCTCTTCTCCCTCTGTGCACTCTCTCACCTGGAGGAGTTGCTCACAGGCCAACAAGACTCCTGCAGTCCAATACTGCGTGGTCACAACCACCCACGGGGAAAACAGACACAGGCTTCCCAAACTGGTTCAACAATCACAGGATGATCTCAAGGTGATGGTTTTGGAAATGTGTGACAATAATACACGCAGGAAATTACACAAATTTCTTTGGTTCTAACGGGTAAAGGGTCAACTGGCTTTTCATATGGACACAATCTTCTCGGCTCCCAGAATAGAGGGCGTACCCGTATTTTTTTGCAGCACCAACATAGGCTTTACGGCTTCAGAGATGAACCAGGGTATTCTGGCAGAGGTCATACTTCTCTCACGCCCAGAGGTTCGGGTCTGAATGGAGAGAAGAACCCCCCCCACGGTTCATCTTGGTGATTATATTTTCATGCACCAGGGTTGACACTTGTCACCCTGGAAACTGCATGCGTACCACAGCGTGCATCCCCTTTGCACGTTCCCTCCCTCACCAGGAACTTAGGATAAACAGAAATGCACATGTCTCTTTTTAAAATAATATTAAAATATTATTCCAGGCCTAAGCCCCCTAGGTTTATCCCCCTAGGCTCAACACTCAACCCCTTTCCCACCTTCCAGCCCCTAGTTCCTTTCCCACTCTGTGGACGCTCAGTCCCCCATCACTCATTCATCGTGGTCGGTCTGCACCTGGCGGTGTTTATATTTTATTAATGTGCTGCATACATACAGATACAAAATCCAGGCCCTTGGCCTTCAACCCTTAGGCTCTCTGGCCTAATCAAACACATAAGCCTACTGGCTTATACAAAACTTGGCTCACCAGCCTATAACCCATATTTACAATCTCTTTCAGATCATAGTTTACATCGGGGCTCGGCCTTGGGGACACTACAATGAAGAATTCAAACACAACCCTTAATGGTTTCTCTTTTTTGTAACCTCAGTGGATTTATCCACACCGATTAATACATATTTTCCAGTTTCTGTTAAAAAAAAAAAAAGTCTCTTTGGGGTAATCATTTTTCCCTTAAAATAAAGTAATTGATTTGGAAATAACATATCATAAGACGAATATATTATTTCTCATTACATGTTCAGAAATAAATAAATAACTCTCTATATCACCCCTCCTCTATTCTCATCATTGCTCAAATACAATCACTAAGTCATTCACTAAAGATAAAAATTGAAAGTTTAAATAAATAAAATCAGGACGTGGGAAGTATATGCTAACCTGTTGGGGTACTGAAAAGGACTGTTGGCAGCTAGTAAAAGCTTATATGATATTAAAGTAACTCCGTCGGGGTATTGAACAGGCCTGTTGACAACGTAGCAATATCAGGTACAATGAGTTAAACTTTTCAATTCTGACATGATCAATAGACTTTACTTATTAGTCAAATTAGAAATTTCCTTTCCCAACACCCCTTCTCCCCTCCAATGAGATAAAGTTAAAGAGTACTAGTACTGTTTTACCTTCTTATCTTTTACAAACTAGTCATAAATATAATTTATCTACATTTCATAATTTTTCTTATTTCTTATGATCTGATATAATTTTGTTTGTCTTATATACATAGATAACTGGTTTCAACAGTGTGTCACCATTTGTTGTAGAGAACAAAAACCTCCCAAACTTTGTATTATAAATAAATTTGGGAAGCTTCCTTTTTCAATTTTGACAGTTTTGTCAATACTCCCAAATTCTTTGAACTTTCATTCAATCATTAATGACATTTTATTGCTAGGATGTTTCTCATTTCATAAAGGATTTGATTAAATATTTTGGTTTTCAAAGGTTTCTAATTCACATAATCTTTATGATTTTTCCTTATTTACACACCTTGAATAACATTCCAATGAGCTACAATATTTGACAAGATAGAATTTCTGATATATTGTTGGTTTTAATTAACATATTTCACTTGAGTAATAAACCAATGTTCCAACAATGATTGATCATAATCGAAGAAAACCTACTTAGCCTGTCATAACTACGTATCACCATGATACCCATGATCTATAACACATTTTTAATATTTTGTTGTGGTACATTAAGCCTGATCTAGTCATCGTAAGTTAAAATCAATTTAATGGAAAACTAAATCGGGGTCCTTTCAAACTACATATGAACAATCCTCCTTTCTCAAAGTTCACTAATTCATATCCACGTATATTTTTGAGCCATATCACTATATTCTTGAATTATTACCTCAGGTCAAGTCTTGTTTACGATGCTTCTTCCTGGAAATAAGATTTTTAGTCCAGTGTTGAAGCTATGTTTTCATTTACCTGTAAGCAAGAGTCTATTATGTTTTTATGAGGGTTTTTCAAACTATAGTGTGGTAAACTGTTAAAATGGGAATGATTTCTAGACTTGAACTTGATGTTGGGCTTATTGAAGCTCAGGAAGAGTATTTTTTGACTTTTGAGAGAATTGGTTGGTTATAATTTCTGCGCATGTTTAATGGCTACAATGTGCAGGTTACCAAAGATTTTGCATGAAATTTCAATGGTGAACATTCTAAAATTGGGGATATGGAGTTACAAATAGATGAAGAATTAAAATCCAGAGTGACTAAATTGCCATTAAAAGGGGAATGTTGGTCTAAGACCAAAAGGGTGAAGGGGATTCGTTGGTCTGAAATCCTGGTTTCTCCTAAATGCAAGTATGATTACAAAGATATGCCCATATATTCAATTAAGGAAAAATGACATTTTATGTTAAGGTTTAGTAAGGGTTTTATCACTTGTGAGGGAAGATATAACCTTTTCTTTATTTATCACTTTCGGCTTTTAATGGTTTTCATGGATTATGAATTGAACATGCTGGTTTTCTTGCTTAAAATCCTGTCTAAGATGGCACACTTTTATCAAAGAAAGAATCTCATTTCAGAAAGAAATGTCTTTCATCATGGTTTAGTGAAAATTATGATTGAATTTCAATTAGAACATAATGGTGATTCTTGGGAAAAGTTTTTGAAAAGAAATCATTTTCAGGAGAATTTTGAGGCATATTTACAGTCTCACTTTTCTGAAGTTGAAACCACAAATCCTTTAGAAGATACCATCTTGGCTTACCCTCAAGTTTCTACTCCTTAGTTAAACATCGCGAGGGTTACTCATAATCAAGATACAAAATTTAGCCATAGTACAAAGTCATGTGTTTTCAGTGAAGCACCTTAGGTTTCTTCTGAAGCTTCCAAGCAAACCATAGTTTCCTCTCTTGCATCTGAGTGTGACCCACCGGGTGAATTCTTGAATGTTGAACATGGTCATATTTGACTATCAACACCATCTAAAAAAGAATGTTTCAGAATCTTCCTTGGACATGTAGGTTACTACATGAGGTTCATCAAGGATTTTAGCAAGTTATCCCACCCTATGTTTTCCTTACTATCTAAAGTCATAGGATTGTGTTGGACAACATAATGTCAAAAGGAATTTGAAACTATCAAAGAAAAACTTATCACAACCCCTTTTCTTCAAGGTACCAAATGGAATCTTCCATTTCATATCCATACTGATGCTTCAAAATAGGGGCAATTTTGGGTCAAAATGAAAATAACAAGCCTTATGAAATTTATTTTGTTAGCAAAAACTTATCTAGTGAAAATTTGAACGACGTTGTTATCGAAAACAATTTTTTGTAGTGGTTTATTCTCTCAACAAATTTATGCATCATGTCATTGGATATCAAGTTTTTGTTAGATGATTGGCTTAGGTTGATGGACGATTGGTCTGGACTGTTGGTTGTCATTGATGCCAACCCTTGGAGAGTGATATTGTATATTGATGTCAACCCTTAGTGATTGATTTCAACCATTGGAGAGTGATATTGTAGATTTATGTCAACCATCAATGATTTATGTCAACCCTTGGAGAAGTTCGATAACGAATTCCAGTAACACAAAGGCATGGGTAAGGGACCCAAGTCTGTTTGAGGTATAAAGCCATGAAGATCAATGAATTTATAGGTAATACTATTCTAGATGGATAATCTATGTCATTCCATTTCCGGTGATATGTGGAACATCACATAACTCCTCACAGTTAGAGATTTATGTCCATATGAATTCAGAGAACCTCACGAGTTATCTAGAAGCCCCTAGAAGTTCAAAGAAGTTAATTATTCTAAAAGCTCCTAGAAGAAGTGTACTAGTCAAATTGATGGTAGCTAGGATTTAATCATAGGTATAGTTGTTGCATTAAGAAAATAATTAAAAATAAATTAGTTGCAACAAGAAGTTGTGAGTTTGGTAATTATGTTAAAGTAGTTATGATGAGAAGATTGAATAGTCAAAGTGGCTGACCAAGAAATAAATTAAATAATAAAGTGACTGCAACAAGAAGTTAGTTAAGGGCAAAGAAGTTATGAATTAACTAATTATAGAAAAGTTGGTTGCAACAATAAGTGGTGAGTTTACTATTTATGGATAAACCAAAGTAGTTGCAAAAGAAATTAATTAAATAATAAAGTTAGTTGCAACTAGGAGTGGAGAACTTACTATTTGTGGAAAGTGGTTAAGTTAAGTGGACAAGTGGTTAGAAGTGGGTTATCCCTAAAAGAAGGAAAGTGGGTTAACTTGGTTAGAAGGTAACCCCTTGAGGAAGCTACATGGAAGTATAAATAAGAGAGAAAGTTATCCCATTAGTCTCTATTGAACTTCATTGAATATCATTTGTGAAAGGTTATTTGGAAAGTATTATTGATAGATCAAATTTGCGACAGGAAAAGTGCAACAGAAAAATCGTGACAGGAAAAGTGCGGTAGAAAAATCGCGGTAAGAAAAGTGCGGCAGAAAAAGCATGGTAAGAAAAGTGCGGTAGAAAAAATGTGGCAGAATAGTCACACCAGAAAAATCGCGATAGCAAAACTGTGGCAGCAGAACACTACAAGAAGAAAAATGTATGGTTTTTATATGTGTAGTGTTGAATCTATGAATTTGATTGAGGGTTTTCCTTGTAAATCTGTTGGATTCCCTCTTAGAATTTTAGGGCTTGTTGTAGAGTTGATCTGAGGAAGATCTACTGAAGTTTAGTATCGGTTCATGTTTCATGGATTTTGGTTGAGGTATGTTGTTGAATTTATTGGTACAGATAGAGGTTGTATAACAGTGAGGTTGTGGGACATGGTTTATGTGTAACGCCCCATATTTTGACCTTAGGCAGTTAGAACATTATTGTTTACTAATCTTAATAATTCAAAGTTTATCATTTGTTTGGAGTCAGTTAGACTTTGTTAGACATTGAGATGTGTACCTCTAGACCTATTTGTATGTTACATGATATATGCTCATGACAAGATAGTTATTTGATTATTTAA
>ML800440.1:334519-352927 GCA_009831015.1 Picea engelmannii | reverse complement strand
GTAGGATGTGGATGTGCTGCTTCAAAATGATTTTGTTGTTGTCTATTCTAGCTGGGTTTATTCATGCTCAATATTTTCATTTCCCATAGTATATCATAAATTTAGTTTGATTTTTAACAACAATGACATATCCCTCATAAATAAACAAGGTGAAGGAAGTAATATGCATCCCAATATACATGAAGGCGGTGTCTAGATTAGTGGGAGGCTTGGGGAAGCATGTTGTGTTCATCCCATTGTTGTTATCAAAATGAGGCTACAATTGGATAGAGTAGGGTAGTAGAAATGCTTCTTCCATTGTGGCACATGCGTTGTCAAACCTCAAGGGAATGTTGATGTTTTGGTAGTTGCAGGAGGTATTAACCTCCACGTGTAACCTATGACTTAGAATAGAATATTCCAGAAGCAAGTGAACAATTAAACAGATGTGTGGAAACCCTAGAAGACGAGTCAGCCTAGCAGAATAAATAATATTAGAATATTATCTTCCAGAAATACAAGTCGGCTCCAGAGGAAAAAGATAAAATTACCAGAAAGTCATATCGGCCCAGCCAGAAAAGTCACTGGACAAATTAATATAAATAGAGGATGTTTTAGCTCATTTGTACACCCAATTAGTGCACAAAGTATTTTGGAGAGATGCAGTTGCAGCTGTAAGGAGGGCTAAGGGCGCATGGTCATCTCTTGGTCTTGTTATCTCTCTTGGTGATATTCTTGGTGATATTATTTCTAAGTATGGCACAAGTTTGAGAGAGAGAGTAGTGTAGTTTCAATTGTTGTGGTTGTGTATGGTACTTGTTCTGTGGATATGGAGACTCTCTCTCTTGTGTGATACCCTTGGAGAAGGAACACTCTACTTGTCTTAAGTTATTGCTGCAGTTAACAACTGGAGTTTATCTGTTGGTTCTGGAGTAGGCTTTCCAAAATTATTCTAAGTAAAGTTCAGTGTGCTGGGGGGTGGCATATTTGAATGCCTATGGTTGGGTGACAATGATGTGACATTGTCTATGATTAAATGAACATACCAAAATTTCAACATGGTATCAAAGATGGTTTCCTTTGTAACAGTTTAACCGCTGGAAGGAAAATCCTCAATTTCCCCCATTTCCAATCTCATTGAGCACTTAATGAACACACTAAGAAGGTCACCTAAGTAGGGAGCATATCTTCCTTAGATCAGATCTGCAAATTTATGAAGTTGAGATATTAGGTTTTCCTCATAAAAACCCTAGGTTTGTAGTGTCAGTTCATTCGTGCCAGTTGTAACACCAGTTGTAATGCTAGTTGCAACACTATTTGCAGTGCCACTTCCAACACTAGTTGCAGTGCTACTTGTAGCACCAGTTGCAGTTCCAGTTGCAGTTCTAGTTGTAGCAACAATTGCAGTACTAGTTGCAACACTAGTTGCAGTGCCAACACCAATTGCAGTACCAGTTGCAATAAAGTTTCTGTGAAATGTTTAGCCTAATCTTTATTTGTTCTAGTGTGCCTTACCCTAGTGCATATCCAATTACCTTTATATTGCAATTTGGAGCACTTTGAAGTTTTAGGGTTCGTCATTGCTTGCCACTGCTACTGGATGGTGCCATTGTCTGTTGCTGCTGCAGAAGGTATGCACTTATATATGTTTAAATTGTATCACTATTTTGAGTGTTATTGCATGAGAAGGGATCTCTAGTAGTCCAAGCAACAATAGTAGATCCATAGGGATATCATATCCAACACATTAAGAGGAACAATGCACTCCAGGTTTGATTGTTTTCATATGCCTCTAATTGCTATGGCATTATTGTGACCTTATGGACATCTAGTTGTATTTCGATCTATTGAAGTTATGATTATCATAATAACCTTTGTTCAAAGTTAAATTTAGAAACCAACTTTAGTGAAAGTATTAGATTGATTAAGGTTGAGACTTTAGAGTTTATTTGCACTATATTCTCTAACTCATATTTATATCTAGAAAGCATATTGTCTTAAGTACAAGGGACAAGTTGAAGAGAATACTTGTCATTTTGAGTAAAGGAGACTCAAAAGAAAATCAACAACACTCGTTCTTGAATATATGACTCCAAGTTCTAGGTTTGATTAAATTAATAAGTTTCCAATTTGTAGATATCAAGTTTGATAATTGCTACATTACTAGTTGTGACAACGCTCCTTGAAAGGTTCTATTACTGCTAAATACAATGAATACTTGGCAGCATGTGAGTACTATTTATATAAATGCTTCCAAGATGAACTAACATCTCCTATAGGAGATACTTCTTTTTTTTCTTCCAGGCGGGTCACCTTGGTAATAATATGATGATTACCATGAGATTGTATTTTTTATATTCTTGTTGACATAGATATGTTCTTATGAAAATTCTATTATACTTTTTGTTCTTGTTTTCTTGTTTCAGGTAGGTTACCATGGAGGAATGATTGATCACAATGCTAGAAGAGTGTTGTGCCTATTTCTTATTATTGTATTTTTATTTTGGTTCTTGTTCCAGGCAGGTCACAAGCAATAGCTTTGAGAAGGAGCTACTGTGATTATTGTTCTCGTTCTTGTTTTTATTATTATAAGAGTATTATTCTTGTCTATTGTTTTTCCCTTTGTTGTCCTTGTTCTAAGCAGGTCATAGGTGATAAATCCGAGGGAAGATATAGTGAAGGTTGCAGGAGACAACATATTATATGGTCTCTAGTTTGAGACATGGAGCATACTATCCAGATAAGAAGTTGAATACACGACTGTATACATCCATGTACCAAAGAACAAGAAGACGAAGAAGGATACTTTTGCGAGATACATAATATCTCAAATGGAGATTGATTGTAAGGAGCAGAAGTCTCCAAAGATGACCAAACAAATCCCTCTAGTGCATTTGATCACTCTTCAGATCATTATGAAGATTTAGTAGAGCCAGAAGGGCCTACCCAGAATCACTGCAATAACCAAGAAGAGACCAGCGCGGTCCCATGGAACTTTGCAGGATGTAACATTGATGAGCCATATCATGAGGAGCATATGGCTCCGAAAATTATACAAACTCAGAGGGAGTCAAGCTTCAGAGGGAGAATGGAGACTCATAGACTTTCAGATTCAGATGGAAGAGAGATACGTCTTCCAAAACTGACAGAGAGCTGCCATGGGTTGAGAATGATAGATCTAAGCTTCAAAGGCTTTGAGGATATATGAGATATTATGGGAAGATTCCCTTGCTTTAGTAGACTTTGATACAATGATCGAGGAGGAAGAAAGTCATAAGGACCGTGATACATATCTTTTCCTTGGTTCTGAGACTAGAAGGGAAGTAAGTGGTGACTTCCAAGTTGATCTACAAGATCAATCATGTTGCAGATAAATAGCCTAGAGATGTACAAAGCCTGATTTGTGTCCAGAGGATTCTCCCAAAAAGAGGGAGAAGACTGTGACAAGAAACTTGCTCTAGTATATTGCTATCGACAAACATGTAGCAGATACGTTGACCAAGCCTTTGTTAGGGACAATATTGGAGTGGTCCAAATGTTTTTTCTCCAGTAGTGAGAAGTGATGTGTTCCCCAGTAGAGGGAAGTGATGAGATCCCCAGTAGTGGGAGCTACTCCAGCGCAGGTTGGTACTCCAACGCAGGCTCGTATGCTACCCCAACGCAAGTTGGTACTCCAACATAGGCTGGTATGATAACCCAGTGCATGTTGGTAGTCCAATGTAAGTTGGTATGCTACACCAACGCAAGTTAGTACTCCAACAGAGGCTGGTATGCTACCTCAACGTAGGTTGGTACTTCAATGCAGGCTGGTATGCTACCCCAACACAAGTTGGTAATCCTACACAGGTTGGTATGCTACCCCAACGTAGGTTGGTACTCCAACGCAGGCTGGTATGCTACCCCAACACATGTTGGTACTCCAACGCAGAATGGTATGCTACCCCATTATAGGTTGGTACTCCAACATGGGCTGGTATGCTACCCAACATAGGTTGGTACTCCAATGCAGGCTGGTATGCTACCCCAATGCAAGCTGGTACTCCAATGTAGGCTAGTATGCTACCCAAGTGCAGGTTGTTATGCTACTCCAACAGAGGTTGGTATATTACCCTAGCAGAGGTTGGCATGCTACTCTAACGAAGGCTGGTACGCTACTCCAGTGAAAGTGCAGAACTTCCTATGAAATATAGATCTCTTATTGACAATAGGAAAATGACCGAGGTGTGCAGAAGTGCAGAAGAAGTGATGATGATCGTGCCAAGAGGAATACCTTCCTCGTTAAGAGGGAGTGTTAAATTTTTGAATCATATTCTATAGGAGATGACAAGTTACTAGTTTTGTAAGAACTAGATGTCGACCTTTAGTGTCGGAAATGATTCCCAGTTAGAGTGTCGATCAGTAGCATCGAAGGTTACTAGTTGGAGGGCCAACCAGTAGTGTTGGAGGTGTTTTCTAGCTAGATGGTTAATGTGCGACTATGATGGTGATACTTGTTTACATGATCTGTTTGATCATATGATAGCTTGTGTGGCTATGGTGATGTTACCTGTAGAATGGTCTTCAATACCATGTGAGTCTTTCCCATGCAATGTGAGATGGATGGATGTGTTTGAGCCCACTACATGAAGAACATCTTAGTTAATACATCCCTAGCTAAGAGGGAGTGTTGATGTTTTGGTAGCTGCGGGAGGTATTAACCTCCACATGTAACATATGACTTAGAATAAAATATTCTAGAAGCAAGTGAACCATTAAAAAAATGTGTCGAAACCCTAGAAGACAAGTCGGCCTAGCAGAATAAATAATATTAGAATATTGTCCTCTAGAAATACAAGTTGGCTCCACTGGAAAAAAATAAACAAAAAATATAATTACCAGAAAGTCAGGTTGGCCTAGCCAAAAAAGTAACTAGATAGATTAATATAAATAGAGGACATTTTAGATCATTTGTACACCCAATTAGTGCACAAATTCTTGTGGAGAGCTACAATTGCAAGGAGGAATAAGGGTGCATGGTCATCTCTTGGTCTTGGTCTCTCTCTTGGTGATTTTCTTGGTGATATTCTTGGTGATATTATTTTTAAGTATGGCACAAGTTTTAGAGAGAGATTGGTGTAACTACGACTTCTCCAGTTGTGTATGGTACTTATTCCGTGGATATGGAGACTTTCTCTCTTGTGCGCTAACCTTGGAGAAGGAGCACTCTACTTGCCTTGAGTTATTGCTGTAGTTAGCAACTAGAGTTTATTTGTTGATTGTGGAGTAGGCTTGCCAGAATTGTTCTAAGTAAAGGTTAGTGTGCTCAGGGGTGGCATATGTGAATGTCTATGGTTGGGTGACAATGATGTGACATTCCCTATCGTTAAACGAACATAACAAAATTTCAACATGGTATTAGAGTTAGTTTCCTTTGTAACAGTCTAAGTGCTGGAAGGAAGATCCTCAGTTTCCCCCATTGCCAAGCTTGTTGAGCACTTACTGAACTCACTAAGAAGGTCACCTAAGTAGGGCACATCTCTTCCTTGGATCAAATCTGCAAATTTCTGAAGTTGAGATATTAGGGTTTCCTCGTAAAAACCCTAGGTTTACATTTCTAGTTCCTTCATGCTAGTTACAACACCAATTGCAGTTCTAGTTGCAGCTCTAGTTGCAATGCTTATTGAAGCACCAATTGTAGTGCTAGTTGCAACACCAGTTGCAGTGCCAATTGCAACACCATTTGCAGTGCTAGTTGTAGCATCAGTTGTAGTACCAATAGCAACACCAGTTGCAGTCCTAACACTAGTTGCAGTAAAGTTTCTGTGAAACATTGGGCTTAATATTTGGTTTCTCTAGTGCACCTTACCCTAACGCATCTCCAATTACCTTTAGATTGCAAGTTTGATCACTTTTAAGTTTTAGGGTTCGTCATTTCTTGCCGCTGCTGCCAGATGGTGCCACTTTTTGTCGCCGTTGTCGAAGGTATGTACTTATATATGTTTAAACTATATCACTATTTTGAGTGTGATTACATGAGAAGGGATCTCTAGTCCAAGTAACAATCGTATATCTAGAGGGATATTAGATCCAACACATTTAGAGGAACAACACACTCCAAGTTTTATTGTTTTCATATGCCTCTAGCTGTTATGGCATTATTGTGACCTTATGAACATCTAGTTGTATTTTGATCTATTGAAGTTATGATTATCATACTAACCCCTGTTCAAATTTAAAGTTAGAAAATAACTTTAGTCAAAATATTAGATTGATTAAGGTCGAGACTTTAGTGGTGATTTGCACTATATTCTATAACTCAGATTTCTGTCTATAAAGCATATTGTCTTAAGTACAAGGGACATGTTGAATATAATACTTGTCATTTTGAGTGAAGTAGAATCATAAGAAAATTAACAACACTTGTTCTTGAAGATAATCCAATTTGCACATATCAAGTTCGATAATTGCTACATGACTAGTTTTGACAACAATCCTTGAAAGGTTCTATTACTGTTAAATATAGTGAATACATGGCAACATGTATGTACTATTGATATAAATGCTTGCAAGATGAACTAACATATCATCTATGAGATACTTCTTGTTTTTCTTCCATGTAGGTCACTTGGTAATAATATGATGATTGCCATGAGATTGTCTTTTTGTTTTATTCTTGTTGACATAGATACATTCTTATGAAAATGCTATTATACTTTTTCTTCTTGTTTTCTGGTTCCGAGAAGGTTACCATGGAGGAATGATTGATCACAATGATAGAAGAGTGTTGTTCCTATTTCTTATTATTGTATTTTTTTTGGTTCTTGTTCCAGGCAGGTCACAAGCAATAGCTTTGAGAAGGATCTACTGTGATTATTGTTCTCATTCTTGTTTTTATTATTATAAGAGTATTATTCTTATCTACTGGTTTTCCCTTTTTTGTCCTTATTCCGGGTAAGTCACAAGTGATAACTCCGAGGGAAGATATAGTGATGGTTGCATGAGACAACATATTATATGGTATCTAGTTTGAGACATGGAGGAGACTATCCAGATAAGAAGTTGTATACATGACTGTATACATCCATGTACCAAAGAACAATAAGACGAATAAGGGTACTTTTGAGAGAGATATAATATCTCATATGGAGATTGATTGTGAGGATTAGAAGGCTCCAAATATGACCGAAAAAATCCCTCTAGTGCAGTTGATCACTCTTTAGATCAATAAAAGGAATTAGTAGAGCCAAAATGGCCTACCCAGAATCATTGCAGTAACCAAAAAGAGACCAGTGTGGTCCCATGAAACTTTGTAGGATGCAACATTGATGAGCCATATCATGAGGAGAAGATGACTTCGAAAATTATACAGAATCAAAGGGAGTCAAGTTTCAGAGGGAGAATGAAGACTCAAAGAATTTCAGATTCAGATGGAAGAGATAGAGTTTATCTAGAACTGATAGACATATTCCATGGGTTGATGAGGCTAGATCGAAGCTTCAGAGGCTTCGAGGAGATATGAGATCTTATGGGAATAATCCCTTGCTTCAGTAGACTTTTCTACAATGATCGAGGAGGAAGCCAGTTAGAAGGATTGGGATACATATGGGATACATATCTTTTCCTTGGTTCCGAGACTAGAAGGGAAGTAAGTGGTGACTTCCAAGTTTATATACAAGATCAAGCTTGTTGCAGATAAATATGCTAGAGATATACAAAGCATGATCTATGTCTAAAGGATTCTCCCACCAAGAGGGAGAATATCACGATGAGACACTTTCTCTAGTATATTGCTACTGATAAACATGTAGTAGATATGTTGACCAAGCCTCTGTCAGGGACAAGCTTGGAGTGGTCCAATTTTTTTTTCTCTAGTAGTGAGAAGTGATGTGTTCCCCAGTAGAGGGAAGTGATGAGATCCCCAGTAGTTGGAGCTACTCCAGCGCAGTTTGGTACTCCAACATAGGCTGGTATGCTACCCTAGCACAGGTTGGTTCTCAAACGCATGCTAGTATGCTACCCCAATGCATGTTGGTACTCCAACGCAGACTGGTACTCCAACGTAGGCTGGTATGATACCCCAATGTAGGTTGGTACTATAACGTAGGTTAGTATTCTACCCCAACACATGCTAGTATTCTACCCCAACGCAGGTTGGTACTCTAACCCAGACTGGTATGCTACCCCAACATGTTGGTACTCCAATGCAGCTTGATATGCTACCCCAACGTAGGCTGGTATGCTACCCCATAACAAATTGGTACTCCAATGCAGGCTGGTATGCTACCCCAACGCAGGTTGGTACTCCAACGCACATTGGTATGCTACCCCAACGCAGGTTGGTACTCCAGTGCAGGCTGGTATGCTACCCCAACACAGGTTGGTACTCCAATGTAGGATGGAATGCTACCCTAACACAGGTTGGTACTCCAACGGTGGTATACTACCCCAACGCAGGTTGGTATGCTAATCCAACGTAGGCTGGTATATTACCCCAACGCAGGTTGGTATTCTACTCCAACAAAGGATGGTACACTACTCCATTGAAAGTGCATAACTTACTATGACATATAGATCCCTGATTGATAGTAGGACAATGATTGAGGTGTGCAGAAGCACAGAATAAGTGATGATTATTGTGCCAAGAGGAATACCTTCCTCATTAAGAGGGAGTGTTAAATTTTTGAGTTAGATTCTGTGTGAGATGACGAGTTATTAGTTTTGTATGAACTAGATGCTGAACTGTAGTGTCATAAATGATCCCCAGTTAGAGTGTCGATCATAAGTATTGAAGGTTACTAGCTGGAGGGACAACCAATAGTGTTCAAGGTGTTTTCTAGCTAGATGGCTAATGTGTGGCTATGATGGTGATACTTGTTGTATGATCTATTTGATCATATGATAGCCTGTGTGGCTATGGTGATGCTACTTGTAGACTAGTCTGCAAGACCATGTGAGTCTTTCCCATGCCATGTGAGATGGATAGATGTGTTTGATACGACTACATGAAGAAAATATTAGTTAATACCTCCCTATCTAAGAGGGAGTGTTGATGTTTTGGTAGCTATGGGAGGTATTAACCTCCACGTGTAACCTATGAATTAGAATAGAATATTCCAGAAGCAAGTGAACCATTAAACAGATGTGTGGAAGCCCTAGAAGACAAGTCGACCTAGTAGAATAGATAATATTAGAATATTATCTTCCAGAAATACAAGTCGTCTCCACAATAAAAAGATAAACATAAAATATAATTACTAGAAAGTAAGGTCGGCCCAGCCAGAAAAGTCACAAGATAGATTAATATAAATAGATGACGTTTTATTTCATTTGTACACCCAGTTAGTGTGAAAAGTCTTGTGGAGAACTGCAGTTGCAACTGCAAGGAGGAGTAAGGGTGCATGGTCATCTCTTGGTTTTGGTCTCTCTCTTCATGATATTCTTGCTAAGTATGGCGCAAGTTTGAGAGAGAGAGTTGTGCAGCTGCAACTACTACAATTGTGTATGGTACTTATTTTTTGGATATGGAGACTCTATCTCTTGTGCGCTACCCTTGGAGAAGGAGCACTCTACTTATCTTGAGTTGTTGTTGCAGTTAGAAACTAGAGTTTATCTATTGGTTCTGGAGTAATCTTGCTAGAATTATTCTAAGTAAAGGTTAGTGTGCTTGAGGGTGGCATATGTGAATGCCTATGGTTGGGTGACAATGATGTGACATTGTCTATGGTTAAACGTGCATACCAAAATTTCAACAGGGGTGAGATCATTATGATGTGTCAAACACTTTGTAACACATTTAATTGTCTAAGTATTCTATTAGAATGGGTTGAAATGCTATTCTACAAGGTGCATTTTCGGACCCATTTATAGGGAATCTCAACAACCTAGGTAGAGTCATGGTTGGATTCGGAACTGACATTCCATAATTTCTCTAGATTGTAACTCCATTTGAGTTATGCTAAATTTATTTGTTCAATACCAAATTGAGACAAAACCATAGATTTCAATGATAAGGATATCAAAGGTAGTTATCATTGAAAACAATAAGAAATAACACACAAAGGAACATAGATTGTAACTCCATTTGAGCTATGCTAAATTTCTTTGTTCAATACCAAATTGAGACAAAACCATATATTTGAATGATAAAGATATCAAATATAGTTATCATTGACAACAATGAGAAAGAACACATAGAGTAAAACAAAGACAAATATTAGATGAAATCTGTTAGTTGCATGAAGAGAAGCAATGAAGATAGTATTAAAGTCGTGGGAAAATAATAAGAAAGAACACAAATGAAAATAGAGACAAATATTAGAGTGAAATATTTTAATTGCAAAGAGAGAAGCGATGAGGAGAGTATTAAAGCCTAAGGATATGCCATTGTAGTACTGATCATATAGGAACAATGTTGCACACTATGAAGGTGGAATGCAGAGCTAGGGATTTTAGATGGTAGGGGTAGGAGCAACAAATCCATCAACATCTCTTCTGTCCAAGAACATATCTTTGTGACATATAAAGTAAGTGGCTTGCCTAAAAATATTTCCTTCTCTTTTGTGTCCAACAATACCGATCCATATGAGAATATGTTCAAATTATTTATTGACTAAAAAATTCATCATAATAAATGATTAGGTACATTGACCTGCAAAGAAATTATGGTAAATGGTCTACCTCAAAAAATTTGTGAAGAGTTAATTTTTTTCTTAAGTTCACTGCTATGTGCTTGGAAAAATAATTGTGTACCTTGCTACAAGACCATTATGTATTGGCCACAACAACTTATGAGTACTTATGTTTGATTAAAATGAAATACTTGAATTTAGTTTTTGATTAAAATAAAAGACTTGAATTTGAGAAAGGAACTCATTTATAGAATGTTGAGATTGCTAGATCTAAAATAGTACCATCTTACACCAAAAGTAAATACTTTGACCAACTAGAGTTAGAGACTATGACCAGCCAAAATTAGAGGCTAGAGATGAAATTATTTCTCAAAGAGAAGTTGGGATGCATTGAGCGACCTTGTTCGAGCCACCTCGTCTTCCATTTAGGTATCTATGTTTTGTTATTTCATCTCTTCATAGAATGGAATTAAATTGGGGTTGGTTGTGCACTTTGTCCCACGTAGTTGCAATTGAAATAGAGCAATATAATTGCATGCTATACTCATGTCAAACATATTGACAACCACATTGCCACTAAACTGATAGCCACGTTGCTTGTGAACTTGAAAATCATTATAAGGTCATAGTATGGAAAGAAGCACATTGAAAAACAAACATTTAATGTCAAAATAAATGCTAGACTTATTTCTATCATTACTTGATTTCAAGAAAAATTACTAAGTAAAGGTGTTCTTTAAACTAAGATTTTGGTGGACAATGTGGGTTGTGTCTCGATATGAGGCCAAATAAAACCTCAATTATTCTGATTGGTTAAAAAAATGTTGTAAGTATTTGATATGTCAAGAAAAAGTGTCTAATGGAATATGAGGCTAAAAATTTAAGTTAAACCCCTTGATTTGTGTATATAAGTATTAAAAAAAGACATGTTATTTACAATATCCTTATTACCATAAAAAATGGACTAATAACATCACTTAAAGTAGCTACTAGCTAACATCATTTAAGTTAGTTACTAGCTCTTAAAGTGTATGAAAGGTGTTCATGTGTATGTTTAAGTTTCTTTAAATAAAGCCAACCATGATTATATTGCTTAAAAATATCTTATAAGATTTTGCAACCCTCTTAGATGAGTATGGAGATGCAAACAATTATATTATCACAAAAATATAAGAGAAAATGTTATGATGTGTATATTGAATTGGTTTTCTATCAAGGAAATTGCAACTTAAAAATAGTTGATGTGTAGATTGATAATTAAGTAGCATATAGGTTTTAAAACAAACCACTGATGCTATGTACTGAGTGTTGTAATTGGAATGGGAACACGATACAATAATAATTATATTATTGATGAACCAATTATTTGGAAATCATTATGGAACTAAAAAGTTAAAATGACTTTCACATCTGCAAAGTATTAGTAGTGCCAAAGGATACATCATTAATGATGACACAAATTCACTATAGGGGAGAGGAGCTAGGGTTTTCTAACCCTATTGTCGAGTTTTCTTTGCTATCAAAACCTAGGAGGGACTTGCCAAATGTTTTGTATGTTTTTGAGAAACGTGGCATGCTATCAATTTTAAAGGAGGTCACTGAATCTCATAATCAATTATAAAAATAATTCTCTTGAATTCAATGGTGTTGTTCTTTATAATGGATTTCTTCTACAAGATAATAACTAAATGAACATAATGTATTAGGCCCCCTATTGCAAAATCTATGAGTTGTTTCCCATGGTCATGTTTTGATCAAGGAGGATCAAGAACGCTAAAAAAATGATCATCTCAAATGCAAATGAAAATGACTTCATTATATAGAGTCCGACGAGATATTTCCAATGGCACGTGAATCGACTCAAATAGATTCTGTATGAATAAGTTATGATGTTCTGAATATTTTAACCAACAATCAAAAGGTCAAACATGGCAGGACATGTGGCAGTCCCATAGGCTGACACGTGGCCATCCATATAGTGAGTTGGATGAATAAGGGAATGACATATGTCCTCTTATACAATCGATGTGGCATGATGACATTGACATCTATACGACAAATGAAAAGCTCAGAAAGTGACACGTGGATAGGTGACTTCAGCATGTTGACATGGAAACACGAGGGGTTGTCACGTTTCACCCAAATTCGATTGATTTGGAACCCAGTTGGACCAGTAATCGACTATCATGTGCCATCCATATAAATGACGTGGTAGCCCTGTCAACAGGTTGTACAGTACGAAACCTGTTAGGGTGCGCTAAGTGGCATCAAGTTGAAAAGTGACATGGCGCACATGGACCAATCAGGGGGTGCCACATGGCACCTTCGAGAAGGCCAATATGGCCTTATCCAATTTTTTTTTAATATGATGGGAGTCGAACCTATGACCTCCATGGGAATAATCAAGGAATATTCCAATGAATTAACACCACAAGCACCAACCATTGTACCACATATGTCGATTGTTTTAACCAACCAATTGTTGGCATAGGGGCAGACCAAGGGTTCAGCTCGAAGAGCACACCAACAAGCCCTAGCTACTGGCCCTTTTGGCAGCACCTGCGAAGCAGATGCAATCTCACCCAAAGCAACTATGAGGGGGTTGCAGGACATAGATGTCTACAACCAGGGGAATATCAAGTGGTTCTTATTACAACAACAACATAACATGCATATATCATTCAACTAACTAGATCTATCCTTCACATCTATAGATCTGATCTAATACAATAATGCAGATAACAATATATTAATGACACAGCTCAAAGCATCAATCACACACACAAAAACAAATGTACGTGGTTCAACCTTTCTCTAGGGCTACGTCCACATAACTGTGCTTATGATATATTAAGATAAATCTTACAGTTCTGATCTGTGCTCTTGGCCAATAGATCCTTTCTCTTCTCTCTCTCCTTCTCCCCTTCCTGCGCACCCAACTGTAGGACTTGATCTTCGCACCCAACTGAAGATATTACAATGCCAGAAGGCTCTCACTCTCAACACTTCTCTTACTCACAGTACAACATTCTCTCAATGAACAATTGACCAATAAAAAGGATTAACAATAGTACCCCCCAGACCTAGGTCCTCTCGACCTCTATTTATACATTACAATCCCTCACCGACAACCTTAGGTCGAAACCTAGGTGTCAAAACCCTAATTACCAAAACCCTAGGTATCTACAACCCTAGGTCAACTTGGCCCATTTTTTCTGGGCTTCGCTAGCCAGTCTTTCCTTCTTCATCTCGCGATGCTCCAAGGAATATAATGCTATATTTTTCCACTTCCTGAGTCATCCTCAGTCCATCTTCCTTACTGATCTATCATCCTTGATCTCCTCATTCAACAACTTGATTTTCCACACTTCGCTCCATCTTTTCTGTTCTTTTGCTTACTTTGACCCAGTGACAGTCACTGTGTCTCCTGTGAAGCTTGCTTTTCATCTTTTCTTCCTTCCATAACCAAGGGCCAATAGGCCCCCAACACTCACATGTGACTCGTCCCGAGGCACTTGAGATCTGATCCTCTTGTTTTACTTCGACTTTCGACTACACAGTTCAGCCCTTGCTTTCTTCTTTATGCCTCCTTTCCATACTTGTGCAGACTGTATTTTCTGTGTCTGGTACCCAGTTTCAACTGCACCTGGTACCTGGATGCTTGTCTTCTTGATTCTACTGAGAGCTATGAGGCAGCTGGTTGTCATAGTACAACTTCAGTCGACTCCCATTCACCAAGCCTTTCTTCGAGTCTCCTTGCAATGTCTTGAGCTGCATAGCTCCTCCTTCTGTAACACAGGCAATCTCATATGGTCCAAGCCAATGTATTCTAAACTTCCCAGGGTGTTTGATAAACTTACTGTCATATACTAGTACTAAAGCACCTTGCCTGAATATCTTCTTCTTGATGTGTCTGTCATGATAGGCCTTTTCTCGTTCCTTCTGAGTTTGCTAATGGAAGCTTGCAATGAATCTGTCTTCTTCTAGTTCGACCAATTGTGCTAGCCTCTCATGAATAGCGTCAATATCATCCATGTTTGTAAATGCAACAATTATTAAGCTTGGTACCAAGTACTCCATTGGGACAACAACTTCAAGACCATAAACCAACTTAAAAGGGGTCTGCATTGTTAATTTCTTGCAAGTGGTTCTATAAGCCCAGAGTACTGCTGGTACTCTTAAATCCCAGTCATCCTTGTTCACACTGCAAATATTTGTCAATGTTGTCTCCAAGATTTTGTTGAATGCTTCAACTATTCCATTTTCTTGTGGATGGTAAGGTGTACTTTTCTGATGGTGGACTGAAAATTCTTCAGTCAGGGCTTCAACTGTCTTATTGATGAAGTGTGTACCTTGATCACTCATAAGGAACTTAGGGCATCCGAACCTGGTTATTATGTCATCAAATATAAAATGCACACCTGTAGCTGCACTACAGTCCTTGACTGCTCTTGCTTCGACCCATCTAGTCAGGTAGTCTGTCGCAGTGATAATATACCTTGCTCCTGTGTGCTTTCCTGGTGGGTTCATAGGTCCCACAAAGTCAATGGCCCATTTTTCAAATGCCTGTAGGGTCATCTATGGTGCTAATGGAATATCCTCTTTTCAAGATGGTTTTCCAACTCGCTGACATGCATCGCATGCTCTGGTATATTCTTTAGCATCTCTGTGTAGTGTAGGCCACCAAAGTCTAGCTTGCAGAACCTTCTACGCAGTTGATTTTCCTACGTAATGTCCTTTTGCAATGCCTTCATGAGATTCTTCGAGGATCATAGGGCGTTCTGTCTCCATCACACATCTTATTAGTATCTCATCAGGTCCCATTTTATATAGCTGGACCAACTATCAGTGAAAAATCTGCAGCGCACACCACTAGCTGTTTCTTCTGAGGAATTGTGTACTCTCCTGGAGCCATTCCCGTTGACAGGAACTGGACTATGTCTGTGAAGTGGTCATCAATATTTCTAATGGTGAGAAACTGTGCATCCGATAGTGTATCCTCCAGACTGGTAGGTTCTTCGCCATGCTCCAACCTCGACAGGTGGTCTAGACCCTTATTCATTCTTCCTGGCTTAACTATGATGTCAAAATCATATTCTTGAAACATGAGAAGCCATATGCAGATTATCCCCCCCAACATTGGCTTGTTGACTAGGTACTTCAATGTGGAGTGATCAATAAACATTTTAAAGTGTCCTCCCAACAAGTAGTGTTGGAATTTCTGCAATGCATACACCATGGCTAATCCCTCTCTCTCTGTAGTAGTGTAATTGATTTCAGCTGTGGATAGTTTTCTGCTGGCAAATACTAATGGATGGTCAATGTCCCCTTGTCCAGGTTGTGCCAGTACTTCTCCTAATGAAATAGAAGATGCATCAACATGCACATGAAATTCCTTGCTCCAGTCTGGAAAGACTAGAATGGGCGCAATCACCATATTTTGTTTCAGTGTGTCGAAGCTTTGCTGGCATTCATCTGTCCAACCAAATTGACAGTCTTTCTTTAATAACTTCTCCATTGGCGCAGTAATCTGAGCATATTCTTTGATAAATTTTCTGTAATAGCCAGTATGTCCTAGCGTAGTGCGCAGTTGTTTGACTGATGTAGGTGGTGGTAAATCAACTATAATTACAATTTTGGATGGATCCACCAACAATCCTTGCTTGCATACAATATGACCTAATAATACTCCAAATGGTGAGAAGAAGATGCACTTCTTCAAGTTCAAAGCAATTTGACACTGCCTACATTTATCCAACATTAACCTTAGACATTCAATATGATTTTTCAACAAACTAAAAACAATCCAGTCATCAAAGTATGCTTCTAAAAACTTATGCAAAAATTCTTTGAACGCTGCAACCACCACCCTGGAAAAGATGGTTGCGGCATTCTTCAGTCTGAATGGAATTACTGTATATTGGTAGGATCCCCACTCTTTGGAAAATGTAGTCTTATGACGGTCCTCCTTGGTGATGTGGATCTGATGGTATCCTGAAAACCCATCTGTAAAAGAATATACTTCTTGGCCTCCCACGTTATCCAACACTTCATCTGTAAATAGTGTAGGGAAAGGATCATGTAGAAAAGAATCATTCAGCTTCCTGAGATCTACGCAAATCCCGATCTCACCTATCCTTTTATCTTGCACTACCATGGGGCTAATCCACTCCGACTCTTCGACAGGTTCAATAATCCCTTCTTCCAGCATTCTGTCTTGCTTAATCTTTACTTTTTCCTTATATTTCGAGTTCAATCTGTAGGGTATTTACTTGACTAGATTCACATATATTTTCAAAGGTATTCTCATTTCTCCCATAGGTCCTTTGATTCCCTTCATATCAGTGAACTTGGTCGGAAACAAGTCCTGATACTCGTGCAATAATTCTGTGATTTTGTTAGTGGTAGCAATGTCCCAGTAATCTCCGACATTGGAAAGATTTGGTGTCTCCTCTGTCCCGATATTGACTTTCTTTATATTTATCGGCTATCCAATGAATGGCAGTTCAACTCCTAGTCCTTCCACATCTCTCTGACCTTCTGTTTCTGCGATATTCACCTTCCTTGGATCATTGTCTTCATTGGAATTAATGTTGTAGCAGGTCTGCAGTTTCTGGAAGGGCGCAGTCCATTCATCCTCTTCTTTCTCCAAAGGGAGGCCGGATGCCTCCTTAAATACTTTCTGTCTTACCATCTGAAGTGCTTGATCTACTGAAGAAAATTCACTTTCAAACAAAAAGGTGGTTATAAAATTCTGGATCATACCTTCCCATTCTGAAGTGACGAGGCACAACTCTGCTTGAAGGTACTAGTTAATTGGGGTAGTATCCAACGTATTGACGAATCTGTGCACCCATTGTTCTCTAGGAATGTAACTCCATGCCTCTTCACAACTTTGTACGTGGTCCTTTGGGAAACTTTGACCTGTGTACCTTGCTTCACAGCTTCCTACTTGTGCCGAAAACCGCGTTGTCATCAAAGTTCGGCATTGTGTCCAGTCTTTAATATTGATTTTATGTGTACCCCACCATCTTGATGGTGTGGCTTTCATGGCCTCATCCATTGCCAATAGCCTATGTTGTGTTGGTACACTTGTCTCAAATTCCGATGAAAAGTTCTCTAAGGGGTTCAACCCATCAAATGTGGGTAGATTACTCACCATTGTGCCAATCCAGTGAACTTCTCTAGTTAGCCTAACACATCTTCTTGTAGATACTTCGTACATCTAGTTCTGCCAGTTCTCCAACACTTCTTCTGAGTCGGATGAACATGTTCTATCACTTCACCAGCTTAGATTCCCATCAGCTATAGGGTTGATATAATCCTGCTGTCTGGCTGTTAATTTGTAGATGTTTTCCAGTTCAAATGAATGGTCCTCTTCTCTGATAGGTTCTGTATATCGTGGAACCTCATCTGGGTCTAAAGGTGTAATGACCCTAAGGCCATCTTTCTCAATTTTCATGCATATTTTCTTTAGATCAACAATAGTGGAATTGTCAGAGGCCCAATCAATTCCTAACAATGCAGAGTAAGGGAAGCTATCATCAACAATTTCAATTACCTCAAAATATGCAAAGGTTCTTACTCCATAGATGTCCACTGGGACATGCTCTGATCGTCCAAATGGGATGACAGCTTGCTGATTTGCCATGTGAAGCCTGTTAGGGGAATATATCAGCTTGGGTTTTCCCATCAGTGCCCAAGTCTTCTTTGTCATGACATTGACCTCTGACCCTAAGTCGAGGACCACATAGTCTATCTCATACTCTCCTATCTGAGCATTCAAGTGTAATTCTTTGTTTGTCCTTCTCCTTTTTCCAAT
>ML800440.1:313947-334419 GCA_009831015.1 Picea engelmannii | reverse complement strand
TTGGGTTTTCCCATCAGTGCCCAAGTCTTCTTTGTCATGACATTGACCTCTGACCCTAAGTCGAGGACCACATAGTCTATCTCATACTCTCCTATCTGAGCATTCAAGTGTAATTCTTTGTTTGTCCTTCTCCTTTTTCCAATTTGGTGCACTTCCCTATTTAGTAAGGGGTCTATCTTTCCTAGCTCATATTGCTTGATTAAACCTTGTAAACCTTGTAATGTTGGGGTCTTTTCTATAGATTTCATGACTCTGTGGTTGTTTTTAGTATTTCCTTCGGCTACTCTGTCTTCTCCTGTAGCAACGCCTCCTCGAGTGATAACAATGACTCTAGGATCTTCTCCGCGAGGTTTAGAATATATCAGTTGTACTTGTGGGTTCTGCTGAGGTCCTTGTATTTCCTGAAGTTTAGCCAACAACACATAGCATTCCTCTATGACATGCTCGAAGGAGTTACAGTAACTACATGTTGTGCAGGGATTTTGACAATCCCTTGCTAAACATCCTAGCTGCGCGCAGTTGTAACATATTATTTGTCCTCAACCTTAGCCCATACCTCCTCCTCGTCCTCGTCCTCTCTAGCCATCGTGAGGAGTGAAATTTCCTCTCCTTGGAGAGTTGTACTGCAGCGTGTTTGCTTCTTGTTGTACTTTGCCTTGAATCTTGTATATGTCTCTTGACCTTTCATGCATGAGATCATAAGCTCTACAATCCCGATCATCATGCCCCACGGATTTAAAAAATGCACAATACAATTTTGTGGGTGTCTGGACATACTTCTATATGTAGTAGCACTCACCTGGGCGATGCCTATTTCTCCATACATCACACCAGGGTAGGCTAACTTGCTTTAAGGGGCTCGGTGCCTCTGATGCCAAGTAATCATGAAATAAGGGACAATGTTCCTTATCACGACCTTCAGATCTGCATCTTACACACCAAATATCTTCCCTTTTGTCTTTTCCCTTATCTTTCTTCATATCCTCGACCTGTAAAGACAAACTAGTTAGCTGGCTCATGATTTGGCTAATGCTTGAGCTAGATTCTCCCATCGGTGCTGATTCAATCTTCGTGACGATCTCCAAAGATTTTGCCTGAGATGCAATCTTCTGCTGCATCAGAGGGACTCTTGTGTGTGGTAACAACACAACGATGAAACATTCTTTGTTCTGTTCGTTGGGGATCTGGAAAGTTAATCGGCCTGTCAGGGTTTTGAATCTTTGGTCGAACTCCCAAACAGGTTCTGCTACCTTTTGTTTAATCTCTTTTAGTTCCGTAATACACTGTGACTCTGAATTAGGTCTCTTAAAATCTGCAAACAATGCATTCTTGATCTCATTCAGGGGCTTAGGCTGTGCCAGTCCTTGGACAAGTTTCATGTACCATCTCAGTGCGCGGTCCCTTAGTGTAGTGCTAAACTGGGGTCTCTTGATGGCTTCATCGGTGATACTTTTAATATTCCATACGGCTTCACACAGAAACCAATGTTGATCTAGATCTTTAGATCCATCTCATCTAAAGATAGGGAGTCTCATTTTGTCTGCCATAGAGATGACTAGGGTTCTTGTCTAAGTAGATGCTAAGCTACTAGTAACAATACTCTGAAGACTCTGGTGATTCTGACTATTCTAACTGCTAAGTAGTGTTGGGACAACAGAAGGATTAATGTTACTTACTTCAGTAGTTCACGCAGTTCCTGAGGTTTCTGGCTCACTTTGGTGAAGTTCTTCAACTTCCCCTTCTTCTGTTCTAGTGGGCTCTGGATGCTCTTCGTCGGTTATACCTACCTCTTCTCCACTATAGAAACTCTCTTCTCTGTAATTTTTCTTAAACAAGTTCTCAAGGTGAATTCCTCGGAATACTTTACCACTATGCGTATGTCCTGCTTCTGTGTCGCTGTCCTTGTCCGAGATCTTGAACATTAGCCTTTTTAGGTCTGATCAATCTACTGTATCTTCAAGATGTGGTTTTCATGCAAGAGCATCTTGATTCTTAGCTTCAGCAAGTGAAAAATTTTTCCTCTAGGTCCTTTGAAAAAGTATCCCTCGGCTTGGCTATACGATTCTGTTCTGTCAACAACAAATTCAGTGATATACCCTCCGATGGTACTATCGAACCAGTGATCTACTGCTCTGGATACAACGTTGTCGACTCTCTTGACCTTCTGGATTAATGCTGGTGTCCAAACCACAGGAGGTCTAGATCTGATTTCAAACTGTGTGTCAGCTAACCTAGCCAACCACTCATGTAGCTCTTGATGGATTCCTCCAAAGAAGATCTCGTGAATGTCGGTGAAGATGTATCTTTGTATCCAATCTTCAGTGCTTATTTTAGGGTTCTTGTTCTAGACTTCAACGAAGTCCTTCTCTTGATCCTCTATCCACTTATGAATCTCTATCTTCGATGGGAACCACCTTGACATTCCATTAAAAAGATTCCTGTCCTGGCAACAGAACCATTTGTTGGCACAGGGGCAGATGCCTAGGGTTCAACTCCAAGAGTGCACCAACAAGCCCTAGCTACTAGCCCTTTTCGCAGCACCTGTGAAGCAGATGCAGTCTCACCCGAAGCAACTATGAGGGGGTTGCAGGACAGAGATGTCTACATCCAGGGGAATATCAAGTGGTTCTTATTACAACAACAACATAACATGCATCTACCATTCAAATAGCTAGATCCATCCTTCATAACTATAGATCTAATCTAATACAATAATGTAAATAATGATATAACAACGACAGAGCTCAAAGCATCAATCACACACACAACAACAGATGTACGTGGTTCACCCTCTCTCTAGGGATACATCCACATAACTGTGCTTATCATATATTAAGATAAATATTACAGTTTTGATCTATGCACTTGGCCAACAGATCCTTTTTCTTCTCTCTCTCCTTCTCCCCTTCCTGTGCACCCAACTGCAGGACTTGATCTTCGCACCCAGTTGAAGATCTTACAATACCAGAAGGCTCTCACTCTCATCACTTCTCTTACTCACAGTACAACATTCTCTCAATGAACAATCGACCAATAACAAGGCTTAACAGCAGTACCCCCCCCGACCTAGGTTCTCTTGACCTCTATTTATACATTACAATCCCTCACCGACAACCTTAGGTCTAAACCTAGGTGTCAAAACCCTAATTACCAAAACCCTAGGTGTCTACAACCCTAGGTCAACTTGACCCATTTTTTCCGGGCTTCACCAGCCTGTCTTTCCTTCTTCATCTCGCGGTGCTCCAATGCATCTAATGCTAGATTTTTCCACTTCCTGAGTCATCCTCGGTCCATCTTCTTTGTTGATATGTCATCCTTGATCTCCTCATTCAACGGCTTGATTTTCCGCACTTTGCTCCATATTTTCTGTTCTTTTGCTCACTTCGACCCAATGACAGTCACTGTGTCTCCCGTGAAGCTCACTTTTTATATTTTCTTCCTTGTTCTTTGCTTCCTTCCATAACCAAGGGCCAACACCAATAACAATATATTTATGATTGAAAACAACCTTCCAAGCATATAGGGGGGTCGGGAGGGTTTTGGACTGTTGATCTAGCCCTATTTAAAACCCAATGCCCGAATTTAGTACAAGGCATGAAATTACTTGTAGCGGTCCGATATGATGAATCCCGAGGAAGGTTTTTAGACAAGTACAAGAGTTGTAATTTTGTCTCGATTTGCATGCCAAGAGTTTATGCTCATGAGATTTTGGGCTTTGGGAGTCTTTGAGATAAATATAGAGTGTTTATACTCATTTTTCTCAGTTTTTTTAGAGGACTATGATGGTGATGTTCGTTTTGTGCTAAAGTACTGTGTATGAAAATATTAGTATGGATTGTTGTGTATGAGAGCCATAGTCGTGTTTATCGTACCAAAGAAGGTATTTGAGTACCTATTCAGAAGATAGTCGAGTTTATACTCATTCTTCTCATAATTTCGAGAGGAATTCAGTGGTAACCTATGTTTTTAGTTTTTAGTAGTAGAATTGAAGGGTGTCTTCAAATTTTCCATTGTAAGTCATCATTGTATCAAGAATTTGAGCATTAGTAGAGCGGTCTCACTGTTTGGAAGCAGACCCATAGACATAGCCCAAGTTGGGTGAAATCTGTTATTAAATTGTGTAATGAGCCTTGCTATTTGTTATCTCTATTTCTCTCTATTTTGGCACTCTTATTTTCGCAAGTTCTTATTAGTTAATGAAGTTTATGGATAAGTAAGCGTTTTCACATGATACTTTGCAAATAGTCAAGAAGATCTTAATTTCTTGAATTTGGTCAGATGTTTAGTGTCTGTTTAAGAACTATTGACATCTAAGGATTTTCTGATCATGTTGTATCAGAGATGGTTTGATGTGTATTTGCATGTGAATGCTTATGAGTTCCAAAATTCAAGCTTGGTGAAGGATCGTTTGAAGAGTAGATTCCTAATATTAGTTTGAGGTGTGCATTTCAAAAGCAAGAAATGGATTCAAAAAAATATGAGGATTCTTCTAATCCGAATCCTTTTGGTATTGAAGAGGCATTTTGTTTTCCGCATTCATGGCAATGAAGGTCATGGTGGAAGAAATTTACGAGGATCGAAAGAAGGCCAAGGGAACTGGTGGTAAAATCAAAGGAAAGCAACATAACTTCGAGAAGCAATCAAAGGGAACAGAAGAAGAGGAGCCTACATGTTCTCATTGCAAGAAGAAAGGACATGAGGATGAAACATGTTGGAAGTTGCATCCAGAGAGGCTACCAAATAAGTTCAAGGACAAGGATAAACAAAAGGCCACAACCATAGTTCATGATCTTGGATTAGATTCTAAAGTTACAACTATGGGCGTTAAAGGTATATTTTCTATTCCTAGTTCTAGTTCACATATTTTTTCTTCAAAGGCTAATGTAATCCCTGATGGAAGGAAAATAAAGGAACTGTTTGATTTACAAGTGATCTCAAAGCACACTAATATTGATAACTTGTTGATAGTGGATCACAAGTAAATATTATTTCAGAGCAAGTTGTTTAGAATTTGGGATTGGAAACTGGGCCTCATCCGGGACTGTATCCTTTGGGTTGGATTTGTGATAATGCTTAGTTACAAGTAACTAAACAATGCAAGTTATAGTTTGAGATCACGTCTATTTTCATTGATGAGGTAGAGTTAGATGTGGTTCCACTTGACATTTGCGGGAAAGTTTTGGGAATTTCATACTTGTATGGTAGGAAGGAAATTTTCTACAAGGAACAAAACATGTATCATCTTTTCAAGGATGTGATTGAGTTCATTGTGAGAGCTCATCAGATGAAGATGAATTTGATAGTTGTCACTAGAGGGCACGTGAAAATACTAGTTAATGCTAGTATCCAAGATCCAGATTTACAACCTACGTTTGGAAGTAAAGAAGATCCTTTGGTTGATGTTGTTCCTGTTAAGAAGGGAAAATATGTTGATGGTTCATTCTCTTTCACATCTATATATTGAGTTTTGTTGTTCAATTTATTACTAATCAGTGGATTATGTTTAGTAGTTGCAACAATGAATGACAAAGTTTTTGAATTTAAGGGAATAGTTAACTTGGTCAAGAATGTTGTTTCAGTCTTCATTATTATTATGATGAGTCAGATGCTCATTATCCAAAAAGGATTGATGGATGATACTAGACAAGTGAGAAGACAATACCCTCACTTCATTTCTGAATGAACCATACTTTTGGAGATTATATAGGTTGCTTGGATGACTTAGAATTGGATCCAGTGATTTCTAGGATTCAACTTCAGTGTCGGCATCAGAGGTAGAACAATGAAGGAATTCTTCCGATATCGTCCGAAGACGAAGACCCTATTCCATTACGGGGAAGTGTCCTATAGTGGAACAATTATGGTTATCATTTTGGGGAAGCAACCTAAAATGGAACACTTAAAAATAACAAAGTTAACATGCATATGTAACACCTCCAAATAATGTTTCCATTGTTGTAATGGAGGGAGTTATTTAGCCACTCTTGGAGAGTGAGAGAGGTCTTGTAGGGATTCCTAAGCCTTTCTTTGGCAACACTGAAGACAATTTTTGTCTTATTATCAACTGATGAACTACATGTAGGTCGAATTGCTTAAGTAATATCATTCTTGTTCTGAAGTACAAAGGTGAAAGAATGAAAGAATGTGGCATCGAAGACATTTTAGATGTAGATAGAGAGTAGGAAGAACATCGTAGTTATGCAATGAATTCCTAAAGCTGGTAAAGAAAACAATCTTCATTGTATGGAGCAAGGAGGTAGAATACTTATTAAAAGAGTGAAATAAGTATGCCATGTAGAATGTATGCTTCATGCTATATACATCTCGAAGATGTTATGTGAATTCCATGTTCATGTAATATGTATTCTTAATGCCTTGTAAAGAAGCAAGTCAAACAATACATATGTTTGGGGAAACATGTTTAGATTTTGCTTCCAGGGAAGTGAGTGAAGAAAATGAAAAAGAAGTTCATCGAGAGACTCCAAAATTATATCAGGTAGTACACCAACAGTGAATCCAATATGGCCCATGGAATGACCAACACTAGAATGATCTAGTCCAAGATGGGCGAGACATATACCAACATTCGACTTAGCTTCATGATTGCTGAGATGAAATATCTCTAGGAGAGAAGGAGATGGGAATGAATGTTGAGTTCAAAGTTCATATCAAGATATTACGGATCTGAGAGTCAGTGAGAAGACTTCTGTAATGAAGGAACAAGTGAGCTAGAACCAAAACTAGATCCATAGTCAGGGACTAGAGCTAGTAGCCACGAGCCAAAGCCAGATTCAAAGATGTTTCTAGAAGCTAGAACCAGAGCTAGAGCCATATCCAGGGACCTAAGCCAGTAGCCATGAGCCAAAACCATATTTAGAGCCATTTCCAAGAGCTAGAGTCAGAGCCATGTTCCTAAGGAGCATTCATAAGTACAATGATACAGATTGGTTTCCTTGAGCTTTTGGAGATCAAATCTGTATCCAAGATAAATTTCCAAGATGGAGATCTAAGATGGCGATCCAAGATGGAAGTTCAAGATGGAGATTCAAGAGGGAGTTCTGAGATAAGGATCAAATCCAAGACATAGTTCCAAGATGGAGATCTAAGATGAAAATCCAAGATGGAGATCCAATACGGGGATCCAACACTATAAGGAAAATAACCTCTAGCAGAGGTTTTGGCAGAAGCCCCTATAAAAATATCCCAAAAATCAATTTATAGCAGAGGACACTAGAAGAGGTGAGCGAGCATAGGTTTTAGTGGATGTTTTTTTACGGTGCTTTTATAAATACCTAACACATCGGTGCATTTTATACTACAGACGCACTGATGTTTTGAAAAATAACGCACCATGGTAGGGTTATTTCAAAAAAACATATACTATGGTGCACTACTTAAATAATGACACACCTTTGCGCACTGTTTTTCTAAAAAATGGCGCACCGTGGTAGGGTTATTTAAAAAAAATAAACTTCAGTGCACTACTTAAATACTGACGCACTGGTGTGCAACATTGCTCTAAAAAAGGGCGCACCATGGTAGGGTTATTTAAAAAAAAAGTACTCCGGTGCACTACTTAAATACTGATGCACAAGCGCACATCGTTTCTCTAAAAAATGGCATGCCGTGGTAGGGTTATTTAAAAAAAAAATACTCCAGTGCGCTTCTTAAATACTGACACACCGGTGTGCACTGTTTCTCTCACAAATAACGCACCGTGGTAGGGTTATTTTAAAAACAAATACACTTAGGTGCGCTACATAAATACAGACACACCGGTGCACACCGTTGCTCTAAAAATGGCGAACAATGGTAGGGTGATTTAAAAAAAATAATACTCCAGTCCACTATTTAAATACCGACACCCCAATGTGAAAAATTGCTCTCAAACATGGTGCATCATGGTAGGGTTATTTAAAAAAAAAAAAATCCGATGTGCTACTTAAATACTGACGCACTGGTTCGTCTAATAATCGAGCACACTGAAACAAGGTTAAATAAAAAAAATTACTGGCCATAAAATTCATTTTTACCCTTTTCAGTGTTGTAGAGCTCTCAAGCATCGATGCAACTTTTTCCTCTCTGAAGCGCCTTGTCGTCGATGCTTCCCTTGCTTTCCTTCCTTCCATCCATTGCTCAATGTGTGGCTTTCAAATTTTGCCGAACAATGGGCAAATTTGGTTTTTTTGACTACGTGGCAACCATGCCTCCCCGATGAGGAAATGTCCAGGTAATGTCTTTATTTATTTATAACTTGAAATTTTAGCGGATTAAAATGCAAAATTTAGTTAAATTTCCACTATTTTTAATTTTTTCTGCGTGGTGCGTTCGAGTTGTTTGGATCGCACCACGATTTGTGCACCTTGAAAATTTATAGGGTGCACTGAAACACATTTGCCTAATTTTTTCCAGTGGTGCATTTGTAAACACTACGCATCGGTGCATTATGTAAGAATTAACACACCAGGGTGTAATTTTACTGATGCACCGCTTAAAATAATGTAGTTTATTTTTCACGGTGTGTCGCAATAATGTTAATGCACCAGGGCGTTATGTTAAATGACGCACCACATAAATGGGATACATTATTTTATGTGGTGCATTGGTAAAATTACACACTAGTGTGTTAAGGATTACCCAATGCACTTTGCAAAAAAATAGATCCTAAATGCTAAAGTACCGTAATTATCAATTTTTGAAAAATTGTTTGTGCGGTGCATCGTCTTTTCGGTAATGCATTGATACATGTTGGGAAAGGCTATGCACCACAATAAGAAATTAAAAAAAAAATGATTTTATGGTGCTTTAGGATTTTAAGTTTTATTATTTTAGGTGGTGCATCTATTAACCTTAACACACCGGTGCGGTAAGGTTATACAATGCACCACATAAAATAATATAACAAATTTTATACGATGAGTTATGTTACATGTGCACACCAATAACGATGCTCACAAGTAAGATACTCACCGTGGGTGGTGCTTGAATTTTTTTTGGGCGCACCGGTAATGAAATTTACTTATTTTTTGAAGAAATTTATTTTGAAGTATTTATAAATAAATTTCTCATTTACTAATTTTTTTTTTTTTTATGTTCTATGTATGAGGCTGATTTATTTTATATGTTAATCATGCAGAGACGTCAACGGAGAAAGTAGAAACAAGAACATGAGTAGAGGGTTGATCTATACAATGTTGTAGGATATTGGGAGGTGAGGGAGAGGGAGAGAAATTTTTACCGTTGTTGTATTACTTCAACGACCCAAGTCCTCTTGAGGAATGCAGGCCTCCTTAAGTACTATGAGGAAGATACATCCCTGAAGGGGCACTCCGGGTTCTTGGTGCAACTGATCCATTGATGGGATGTCCATCGAAAGGCTTTTTGTGTTGGTACTGATTAGTGGTACCAACCCACTGAGGAGGATATATACTTATCACTGGGCCATCTAGGAGAGGGGAGGATTTTCCCCAGTTCCTTGATGTCCCATTCGGTGTTTTAGCAGAGAGTCAACTCATGTACTCTCAGAGATATATTGCGATTGATGTACTTTTGCCAGCTGATTTTCAGGTGTGATCTGGTGGACAACTACGAATCACTTCTTTCAGTGCAGAGGAGGTTAGGTTCCTCTCACTATTGTAACGACCATTGCAGACTTTACCAGTGATGGGAAGTACATTATTTTCACTCTTTTGTATTATGTTTATTTTTTGGTACAAAGGCCATGATGTATTAGATGGTCTACCATTTTTTTGCGGTAATTTTGTATAGCTCTAGATAGACATCGTGCTATGTTACATGGGAGGGATAACTTCCCTTTTGCTTCAGAGTTGTTTTGTTTATTTTTTGATAGGTTTCTGGAGATAAGGCCTACTTTTATCCACCAACCTTCTAGGCTGATGACTCAGGTGCGAATGCACATGTGGGGCGAGATGATGCCCAAGAGGGGCCAGCCAAAGTTTCTAGCGAGGATTTCCACTGACGCGCTGGAGTTACTAGCCAGTGAGGTTGATCACATGTTCATGATGGTGCCATGTCCTTACACGAGGTTGGATTTGCGAGGATGTCCAAACATCCTCTTCACACCGGATGAGCCACTAGATGCTAGAGGTAATATTAGTATTTTGTTTAAATTAATCTAGTTTCACTTTATTGTCTTAATTAGAATAAAATTAATTCTAACACGTTCTTTAACTTGTTTTATTAAATTGTTTAATGAAACCGTTTAATTATTGTGTACTATGTATTTTACAGATATTGGCACATTCATTGGGGACGTGTCTCCTCCCCCACCAGATGTGGATGAGGAGATGCTCGAGGCCATATCGGGGCAAGGTCCTCAGGTGTAGATACCCAATGACATGCGCCGTAGGCTAGATACTAAATTCAGGTTAGAGTTGGGGTGACCGACTATGTGCACTTTTGGTTGAGATGGGAGTTCGCCCTGTGCTGATGTGAGACATAAAGGTAGATCCTATTCTCTTAGAGATTTCGAGGGAGATGTCGCGCTATATGAAGCCTCTTATGCATCATATCGTCAGAGCTACCGGGATACAAGCAGCGAGGAGGGATGCCAATGATACACACTATTCCTCTAGTACCTATTCGTCCAATACCCCATCGATTGATGAGGGTGGTTGTGATCCTTCTCCACATCCTCTTCCTCCTCCTTCACCTCACCCAGATGAGCAGGAAACACCTAGTCCTCCACAATGTGATCTTCCACTTCCTCTTGACCATCCATCATCTTCTACTACAAACCATGCATCCACTAATGTTGTAGATATGATTATCACATCGACTATACCATATATGTTATAACACTTATTTGACTCGTTCATTATATATATATATATATATATATATATATATGGTGCATTTTTTCTGTTCATGTTGTTGTACTTAATGTATTTGTTGATGTTGATGTGTATATTGTTAGGTCATGTTAGATATGTTTGTTACATGTGCTTGATAGATGTGTATGTTATATAATGTATATTAGATGTGCGTTTTTCCTATTGATCATGATGATGTACTTAATTAATTTATATGTTGATGTTGATGTGTATATTTTTAGGTCATTTTAGATATGTGCTTGATAGATGTGTATGTTATACAATGTTCATTAGATGTGGATTTTTCCTGTTGATCATGATGATGTACTTAATTAATTTACATGTTGACGTTGATGTGTACATTGTTAGGTCATGTTAGATATGTTTGTTAAATGTTCTTGATAGATGTGTATGTTAAATGATGCTTGTTAGATGTGCGTGATGATGATGTTAGACAATGCTTGTGTTTTGTTAGATGTGATCACAATGATGATGCCATGTTAGATTATTAGATTCGAGTGCAACTAGCTAATTAATGACGTTTATCTGTGCTAGAGGTATATATAATTAGACGATGTTAGCGAATTTAAATGTGTATTTTAGATGATGTTTATGTTTGTTAGATGGTTATCATCATGATGTTTATTTTTATTAAATGATCTTTCAAAATATTCACAATCTATCAATTATATTTTGAAATCTTCACATTAATGTCATTGTAAGCTTAGTTATTCATTTTTAAACGGGTATCACATTAATATATGTTATTTAAAAACATGTTAGAAATTTAATTTTTAAATTATAAACCACATTTTTATATAATCTTACTTTTAAATCTACAAAATACATGAACATAAACTCAGTTTTTTAATCATCATGTTACCATATCATCAGAAAGGTTGCACTATTAAACATGCATATCAACCATATTATTACTTCTAATACCAACATTAGAATAAATAAGAAACTATGTAAATTAAAATATTACCATTCAATATCTAAACATGTTGCCAACTATAAAATTATATGTCGTAGCATATATATAAAATTAAAAAACTTAATTAAATAACTCATGCATGGTTTAAAATATTCACAACTCAAATGCTCAAGCAAGGAGATACAATTCAAATCTTAAAATTTCCCTAAGAGATTTAAGGATCAAAGTCATATCACTAACAAAAGTGCTTTATACAAGTTCTTGAGTGTGTCCAAGGGTAAGAGGATTGTTAATAAATGGATAAATTCCACCTTCACGACACATCAAAATTCTAACACCATTTGACAACGAAACAATGTTTTGGAAAACTCTTTTATAGGTCTCAATGCTTCAATAACATGTTGGTAAAGGGTCAAACTTCTAACAACTTGAGGCCTTTTTGAAAAAAAAAAACAATTTCTCAGATGTGTATTTTAGCAATTACTGGTAATATTAAATTCTTAAATACTTCAAACTTGACATATTTCTCCTACAAGGATTTTTTTTTTCTATCATTTTAGTTAAATGTTAGCATTGCCATTAATTGTTCCAAGATGTTTGAGAGTGGTTTCATCATAATAAAACTTTATATGGAGAAAGTAGAATTTCATATCCCATTAAAAGTTCAACTGGTTTGACATTTTTCAGGATTTGACAATTGGAAATACTTAGTTTTAAGTGTAAAAACCTTTGTGAATCTTACCAATTATATAAAATTCCAACTATAAAATGTTTGGAGAATTTTTTCTAAAAACATGTTGTTACGACTTTATCTCAAAAATAATTCTTAAAATTTTATATTAAACATGCAACGACATATAAATATCTTCAAATAACAATACAATTTTCTATTTCAATCAATCATTCCATGCAATCACAAATAATTTGAAAGACAAACACATTACACATCAAACTGACAATTAACCAACTAAAATTGTTCAAAGATTTGTTATAATTAACTTTCCATTTCCTCCATCACAAGATGAATAAAAAACAATATAATTAGTGAAATAAAGATAACAAAAAGATACAACAACAATATAAATTATGAAATAAAACATGTACATATCACTCTCCATTGTCATCATCCTCATTATCTTCCTCGCTTGGCATGATAACACTGTTGTTCTCAAAAATATGTTTTGATCTAGGGTTGTGTCTTAACACAAACCACTAATCCCTATCCAACACATCTGGGTAAAAAAACACTTGGTTGCAGTGTTTTGGGAAAACATAAGGCTCCTTAGATTCATCCCACATCTTTTTAGAGTTGATACATATCAAACCACTATCACAATCTTCCTTTACATTATTCCGATCAAAGGTGTCCCACCACTTGCACCTAAAAATAATACATTGGAAAGAAGATAAGTCCACTCGAATGATCTCTTGTATCTTTCCAACGTAACCTAACTTCCCCTGTATTAGGTTTTGATCATGATGGCTAGCACAGATATATTGGTCGAACTCAACTTCCACTCCACAGTCTTGTGTCATGTGTCCATCATCGACATCCTCTGTGAGAAAATGATGTTCATATTCCCACATAGATGGGAACAAATGAACCTATAAAAAAGTGAAAAAATCACAGTGTCATGTGTCTAATAACCAGACCAATAAGATATAAAATATAGATGTTACAATTCAAAGGTGAATTATGAAGTTAAAAATGTACACAAAGAGATTATTACCGAGTTGTTGCACCCAATTTCTATGTTTAGTGCATCCTCTTAAGGACGCGGGTAATGATTAGATGCACCATATTTCTCTCTAACTTGGTCAACAACCCAAAAATTGGGGAATATCAATGGCATATTTTCTTTTAAATGATCAAGATAAGGCATGGTTCTACCATTCAACTGTCTGAATTCTTTCCTATCACTATCCCATTTCCTCCTCTTTTGTTCGTACAATGCGAGCCACGACTGTGTTGCCTCCGAATTGTAAAGAATGAATTTATTGATAGAATCAATTTTTGAATTCACTGATGTATATATTCATGAAATCAAAATGACATATATTATGTATGAGGTCAAAATATACATTATGAAGTTCAATGTGAATAATTATTGTGTAGAAATTTGACAAATGATAAGTCACTTACTCTTTATCAAGCACCTTTTTCCATTCATTTGGAGAAGATCCCCTTCTCTTTTGTCTTCATCCCTTTCATCGTCCCAAATCACTGCACATGGTGTGTTGTCTATTTTCTTTATGTACTCACTGGAATAATAGAAAGAATCATAGGATATGTACCCCTCTGCCATATAACCCTCGGGTTTTTCCCTTTGTCAAACAAATCCTTTCAGTTTCTTCATGTACCTCTCTAAGAAGAACATACAATGACAAAAGACCACTCTGATTAATTCAACCTCATCTACTATGTGAATTAGAAGATGAACTTGCAAGTCCATGAAAATGGTCGAAAATTCCTTATCAAACATACAAACAATCTCATCTATCTCTTGACGCCATCGTGGAATGCTAGCCATATGAATCTCCTTTGATATGATCCAACATACAATTGCAGATAATTAAGATTTGGCATGTCGTAGGTCCTGGGGGAAGTCATGGTTCACACACCCATGCACGAGCAGAGAATAATGACACTAAAAAGTAAACACATACAACATTAATTCTATTTTATCCCATGGCATAAAAATTAAAACAAATAATAAATTCATGTTTTTAACATACGTACTCTTAGAAGTTTCAAATGGTCACGTGATTTCAACCCCAACAAATGGTCTTCCATAGTGAAGTTGTGCCGTAGTAAAGACCCATATAAAAAAGGCACCTTTACACCCAATATAACTTCCTTTGCCAAAGAAATATCATCTTTCTTCAAAATCCATGGGACATCACCTTCGATAAAATACAAAGAGGGACCAACCTGTCCTCTACTTTCTTGTCTTGGACAATGTTTGTTTTTAGTTTTTGAAGAAATAAGATATCTCCTAACAACGAATGTGTCACTTTCTTTTGATGATATGTGCCTCCATAAAGAAGATGAAACATTTTTAAATATATGCATGGGATCTAGTAAGTGGGAAATCTTAAGATGCTCCCAATATGGGAGCTCATAAAAGATATATTTCCTTTTCATCCCAATGGAAAATTTCTCAACATAGGTGTCAAAGAATTCTGGATCATTGAACATAGGCTCCCCATTTGAATCAAACATTTATGTAATATCCTTCTCCTTCTCTCTCTCATATGCTATAAGCCATTCCAATGGTGTCATTATTGCAGGCCTTTGGGTTCTCTTTGGTTTACCATTGAAAACAAATGTTTCTCTTCTGTAAGGGTGTTGTTCTAGGAGGAATACCATAGAGCATTCATACACTGAATTTCATAGGTGGTTGGCCCACCTAGCCTTCAGAGAAGGTCCACAAAATTTACATCCATGATACCCTTTTGTTACAAGACCTACAAAATTATTAATGTATATAGAGCATGTTATCATTGAAGATCAAAACAATCACAACAAATTAAATATGCCAAAAAATGTTGTTACGTATATAAACAAATCAATAAACATGTAATTTACTAGAGCAAACTCATAATCCTGGATAATCATGTGTGGTGTAAGAACATATGCCATACAACGTAAAAACATGAGATGTTCATTCTTCATGGAAAACCATGGGGGGGGGGGGTATTGTTATTGATCACTACTACAGGCTAAACATAATATATGGTGTTTTAGAGGGAATATGGGTTGACGCCATCCATGGCTATGCTGAGTCGTAGACTCCATACTTCATCCTTAATTTTTTCAGGCCATGTATCCTCTATATGATTCATGGCTATTGAATCTGTTGGGATTCACATAACTCTTGACTCACTTCTGTGTGAGGCATGCCATCCCTGCAACATAGCTAATTCTTTGCAATGAAAGAGCCTTTTAATCCTTGGGATTATAGGCATATGCCTCAATATCTTATGAGGAGGACCATGTGATTTACCCTTTTTATTGGATTTATGGTACCTGTCATGCCCACATTTCAGACATATCTCTTTGTTTGCACATTATCCTCTATATAGAAAACAATCATTCAGACATGCATGATATGATATGTACTCAACACCCAATATTTTCAATATCTTCTTTGCCTCTTCACAACTACCGGGAAATACATTATCACTTGAAAGAACCTTATCTTTGAATAACCTGCATTTAGTGGGCAATAGAAATGTACAATTTCATTTAATGTTCATAAAATTGATCATTTTTAATGTTGATTGTGTGACATAATTTCTCAAAATATAAGGGACTTGATGGCCGGTTACCTCAATATTGTCGAGAAACATGTGTTTGACACACCAAACTTTGATTTCAAGTTGTACAGTAACATTGTTGTCCCCAACTGGGTTGACTTTGACTGGCTAGGTCCAAAGAGAGGGGTGGTGGAAGCAGATTCCAAGCTTTCGAAAAAGGTATCAGTGATATGAGCGTCATCCCCTAACTCATTCTTCTGGAATGAATCTAACAAAATTGTCTCCATGGCAGTAGTATCCTATAAATAATCATCCATACCAACCTCTATTTGATTGACTCCATTGCCAACTTGTGAAGAACTGCTATTGTTGTAGTCATTCCTAATTGGTGAATCTAGACGTAGTGGGAATTGAATAGGTGGTTGATTCAACCATTCTTGGTATGCTTCCTCTCCGAGTTATGCTCTTATTGTAGCCTTCTCTCGATTTGACATTTTAGTGGGGTGCAACGGAAGATGATAGGTAGGTCGCTCATCACCATAATCATAATTTCAAAAATATTGAATATTAGTACATCGATGATATTAATAAGCACAATACAATTGGTTTGTTCAAATTACATTATACCAAACAATTATTACCATCACTGACCCATGATTGCAGCTGAAAAATGGCATGCTATAATTGGAAAGGTAAAGCGACTGCCCATTTTCATTTACCAACTGCTTGTGGTATGTTGCTCCTGATAAGAGCTTCCGATGTTTTTGAACTGGTGGAATATTTTCTGCATCTGAACTCAATTCTGAATCAAGATCCTGCAAATTTGGATACATTTTTATTCAGATTGACATAGATAAAAAAAAAAAATTCAATTAGATAATCAAAATATAAATAAAATATGAACTTACTGGAGATGGAAAGGGAGAAATATGTGATGGACTTTGAGCAATATGGAATGGGATGGAATTTGAAGAATTGACCATTTGATATTATAAGTTTTTCTCCCTGCATTTGAGCAAAATCAACAACAAATTTTCAAGAATAAGGCGAATTTAAGCGGAAAATGTATACGATGAAGTACTGCAAGTCATGTGGATGCATCCTAAAAGATAATTGAAGATGAATATACTATTTTATGTGCAAATAAAAATTCAGATAACTTTTAAAGCATAATGGTGCACTTATTTAAACAAACCGCACTGGTGCATCTATAACAATATAAAGCACTGGAGCATTTAATTACTAACCGCACAAGTTCTCAATATTTCAAATAAACAAAAAAGAATTATATGATATCGGTGGTCCAAAAAAATTTAGTGCACTGGTTCTTTGTCTAACAAAACACACCGACGCGTTATATTAATAAACACACCTGTGTTTCGAAAAACTTAAAAAAAAAGCCCCACTTTGTTTTTTTACAGTTGAAAAATGAGCGGGAATTTATTTTTCAAAAACCTAATTTCATAAAGTCCTTTAAATAGTAAGAAGTTATTCACTATTTCATTATTTTTCCAAAATTTATAGGAGAGATATTTGCAAGAGAGACATACCAGGGAGCACTGTGGAGCAGCATAATACTTTGGATCAACATAATTATTTAGAAGATTAGATTTTGAAGGGTATGGTGATTCACTCAAAATCCTTTTGGAGCAACAAAATTATTCAGAAGATTAGAATTTGAAGGGTTTTGTGATTCACTCAAAACCCTGCATAGTAAAAATTTTAAATTTTACTGTTAGTTTTAATAATATTTTTTTTTACAATTTCTATCCCTATTTAGATTTAATTAAAATTCAGAAAAAAAACAAAAAAAAATCATACTTACCTTAAGCCATTGCTTCTTCTTGCATATGTGAATGCAAAATTTCACCTTAGGGTTTAACTCCCTTTATCACTTCACAATTAGGGCTTTTCATTTTAGACATTTTATATTTAATGGGCTTGTGTTTCTATATATAAGGCGTTTTCCAAGTGATGCAAGGGAACCACTTATTGCATCGGATACAAACCCTCTCGAACCTTTCACTCTTTTTTAAAAATGGTTTATGGTTATCGATGCACTAATTTGACTATAACGCATCGGTGCGCTCATTAATAAAGTGGACAGGAAATGCTGTAACATAATTTTTAAAACAAATTCGTTCATCGACGTGTAAATTTTTTCGTTCATGGTATTTTATTTATTTATTTTTTTATCATTTTTTACTCTAGTCATGGTGTTGTTATCAATACATATCACACCATTGTAATTTAAATTATTAAAAAAAAAAATGTTTTTTCTTGTCGGTGCATTTTCTGTATCTAACACACAAGTGCTTTCATATTATTAAACCGTACCGGAAGCCATATTTTTTTTTTGCTGAAAATTATGTGATTTATTTATAAAATATATTTAATATCTTTTGTATTGAATGGTACAGGTTTTGTATTGATAAAAAAATGTGTGAGAATAGTTCAAATAACAAAAATTTTGATCGACACAATGATATCATATCCAAAAAAAAAAAAAAAAGTTCTTTGTAAATTCTATACAAAATTAATATGTTTGAACTATATGTAAGTTTAACTAATATGTATTGGTTAGTGTGTGTCATGCAGAGCCACATAATGAAACATCTCAATAAGATTCTTTGTGATCTAAGTGCAAAAGAGCGTAAAAGATTGATGGAAAAATTGGAAAATGATGAATTAGGTGAATGAAAAAATACTATTCAATATGAGTTCTTTTTTGAATTTTCATTAATAATATATTTAAGAATATTATATAACATGTTTCAAACAATCTATTAAATCACATATGTTTAATGTTCTACAGGGACCAACAATGAAGGAACACAATGTCATCCTAAGAAAATAAAAATTATAAAAGATGTAAATGATGATGAATTGGTCCTTAGCTCATTTGGAGTGGTGCTGGAGGTTAATGAAAGGGGGAACCACTTTTACAAAACTATGACACATATAGTGTAACGAACATATAAACGTACTTCCCACTTACAATACAAAAATCAATCTAATGATTCCAAGAACCAGGTTATAACTAAACTACATGAAGTGTTTCTAGAGCAATAGTCAATGAGACCCGTCAGACTTGCAATAGCAAAAACATACATCAACAAAAAAGAATCATTCAAAAAGTAATATTCCTAAAAATGTTTTGCTATAATATGTATATATTACTACAAAACATTCCTTTATTAATATCAATTTTGTTATATTTAATTCATATATCAATATAAAAATAATTTACTGTCATGTTACTTTTTTCAGGAAGATTATGAAAAACCTAAAGGATCAATGAGCTCATATTCGAAATATGCCAATAGGAATGTCCAAAAAAGTGTACAAGGAGATGGTCAAAGAAATGGACATAATTGCATAGCAAGAGGAGCCATCTCAACAACAACATGCTTCAAATGTATGAAATCATTGAAATCTTCTATTAGGTACATATAAATAAATAATTTAGCATTAAATATTAATTTTCAAGTATTTTCTTGTAGAAAACAAAACAAAATGGAACCTATTTAACACATAAAACAGGACGACAAGGAAGAAAAAGGTTGATAGCAAAGTTTGTGAGTAATTGTTATTTCCTTATAACAACTTAAGATTCCATTTTTGTATATTTTAAGTTGTTTTACAACAACCATCCTTGAATATCTTCAAACATGTACTAACGTACAAAGAAGAGCCATCAAAAGAATCGATTGACAATGGGTTAAGTATGGGTTGTGAGTATATGTTGGCATATCAAAAATTAATTGTGGAATTTTTAAGCATCTATGTTGTTTTACTTCTCTCATTTTATAACAGAAGATTTGTTGACATATGGCATGAGATTTGGTTTTGAAAGAATGTGTATCATTCAAGAGTCAATTCTTTGTATGGTATGTCGCTTTTCAATTTACATTCATGTATATTATGTATTTCAATTTTTATTATTCTCACCAATGTAGATACACTCATTGCCCTTTATTTTTATTTTTGTAGATGGAACTTGAAGAAGAGGAAAACAATCGAGGCAGTCAACAAACCATTCGACCAAATAACCCAAGTCATGGAAGTAGCTCGAGCATTGACAACAATTCCAACGAAGAATGATGATCAATATATTTGGATATCAATGCAGGCTGTTGTATTTTTTGAAATAATTTCCTGTGAAAATCATACATTTTATTTAATGTAATGGACATAGTGTCCCAATTGAAAGACAAGGGGTTACCAATAAGTGTCCCATTTTGTATGACAAAGAGTCTCTTATTCATATATAATAAAACATGTTTTATTTTATTCTATTTGTTAAGCCCTAATATTGGCTCATTACCCCTTAATTGGGGCATATTATATTAGTAATGTTATTTTATTTATGTTGGCTTTAGGCCATTAGTTGTAATTATACCTACTAGTCTCCTATATATACCAAGGAGACATTTTCATTTT
>ML800440.1:280889-290930 GCA_009831015.1 Picea engelmannii | reverse complement strand
CCGTTCATGAGGCTCATGAATACTGTTGGTGCATTGGTCAATCCGAAAGGTACTACAACAAACTCGTAATGTCCAAACCGAGTTCGAAAGGTAGTTTTTGGGATATCACCTTCCTTAATCCTTAACTGATGATACCCTGATCGCAAATCGATCTTTGAGAATACCATTGCTCCTTTCATCTGATCGAAGAGGTCATCTATTTGCGGCATCGGGTACCTATTTTTCACTGTAGCATGGTTCAAGTCCCTGTAGTATATACACAGTCATAAGGATCCATCCTTCTTCTTTACAAAAATTATTGGTGCACCCCAGGGTGAAACACTGGGCCTTATTAGCCCTAAGTCCAGTAACTCTTTCAACTACATTTGTAATTCACAAAGTTCCAGCACTGTCATCCGATATAGAGTCTTGGAGATTGGTTCTGCACCAGGTTTTAGCTCAATGGTAAAATCAAGCTCTCTTTCAGGAGGTAACCCTGGTAACTCGTTCGGAAAAACGTTCTGAAATTCTGACAATACCGGGTACTGATCCAATGAGGGTCCCTTCCTTTCATTCATTGCTTCCACTACATAAAGTCGACACCCTTGTCTCAAGCATCGCTTAACCTTCATAGTTGATATAAAGTGTAACAATACTTTTCTCTGTACACCCTGGATCTCTACTAGTCTTCCTTCATCATCGACACAAAGCACCCTCTTTGCGAAACAATCTACTAAAGCTCGATGAGATGCAAACCAATCCATTCCAATGATTAGGTCATATGCCCCAAGAGCAGTGACGTATACCTTCAACCTGGTAGTATACACTCCCAGGTCTACTATACAATTATCAACACTAGGTCCTACCGCTTGTTTTTCCCCCGAAGCCATCTCAACTTGTTTAAAGTCATCATGCTCATAGGCTTCCAACCCACTCTTTTCTAATGAAGATGGTGAAATGAAACTATCTGTCGCACCAGAATCAAACAAAATATTAACATTGATATGATTTAGTGTACCTGATGACTCCACCACCGTGGATTGATGTTCGGCCTGGCGATTATTAACCGCTGCGTAAATATGGTGGCTGCTACTTGCTCTCCCCATCGGTGCCTTTCCTTCTCTATGTACGAACCCTGATTGTAACTCTGGGCAGTCGCGCTAGTAATGGGGTCCTTTGCACCTCCAACAGGTAACACGAGATTGAACCTGTGCACTGTTATGTGACTGTCTCTGAAATGAGTTCCTTCCCCTGGAACCCCTGCCCCTACTAGTTGTTCCCTGCGATGGTCGTGGACCTGTCTGCACCGTTGGCGATGAACAAGATGCTGCACTCGCTGCCATTGAAATCCTTGCAACTACTATCCTTGGCACAAATCTGTTACCATATGGCGGTGGCCTTGAGCCCCCTCCCCTAGGAAATTTCCTCGGGGCCTTCCCTACGAATCCCAGGCGATGCAGAAATGTCAGTCTTGTACCCTCGGTTAAGTTCATGTGTTCTTCCGCGTAACGCGCATTTTCCACCGCCTCCGCTACTGAAGACAGTTTCCACATCCACACCATAGCTCTTATCTTAGGGTTCAGTCCATAGACAAAGCTCTATGCCTTTCGTTGGTCGTTATCCATATACGACACATATTTGACCAGTTCCATAAACCCGATCTCATATTCTTCTACAGTTATGTTTCCCTGTACTAAGGCATGAAATGCCCCTACCTGTTGTTCCTCGTAGTATGCTGGTAGATATTTCCTCCTGAACCTCTCCTCGAAAATCTCCCAAGATACTGTGTCTGGGGTAAGGTATAGTTGTCTTTCCAGGTTGCCCCACCAGTTCAAGGCACTGTCTCTTAACTGAAAAATGGTGATCTTCGCCTTTGAGTTGGATGCATAGTCCCTTAAGGAAAAACACCTTGCCATGCCTTCCAACCATGCTTCCACGCGTTCACTGGTGCGACCCCTGGCAAACTACGAAAGTTTGATCTTCTGCAATTCCCGCGTGATGTCTTCAGGTGGAGGTCCTCCCCCTAAATCCCTTGACGCTTCTTGATTACCCGTTCCAGACGGTGGGGGTTCCACTTCAGTCCCTGCCGTTTGTCGCCCCTTTAAAGTCTCGTTGATGGCTTCCAACGAGCGCAGTATGAGGGCTAGTTCGAGCGATGGTGGTGGTGGTGCTGGCGGTGTTGGCGGTGCTTGCGACGACGCTCCCCTGCCTCGATTCCCTCGAGTCCTGGCCATCTTGTATGCTTTGACCTGCATCAACCAAAGTTGTCAGGGTGAGTTCCAGGATGTTTCAAATTGGTGCTACTCAAACTAGAAATAGGGTTAGGCATAAGTTTTCTTTACTTGTCTGTAAACAAACATTACTCCATTAGGGGATTGGCTAGGTTAGGGTTAGGATTAAGTGTCTAAGCTTGATTTCTTCGCCCCTACGAAAAGAACTATTGGTTCCCTTGCCCTGTAGCTACGTTAGCCTTGCGCCTCACTCACCACTTCCTATGCTTACGCTCCTATTGCATATGTCGCCTCCTTCCCGCTTGTTCTAGTCTAAGCCCTCTTAACTTTTCGCATACAACTTGATTAAAGTGACTTCCGACCTTATGTTTATTAATTTATGCCGAAAGGCGTACACCTATTAACAATGGGCACAATTAATGATCTTTTATTTTTTATTTTTTTTTAAAACCCTAAACCATTATCTGATGGCTATGTATTGAAGATGCCGACATTTTCTCAGTCGTCCTCCAACATCAATGGGTCAGATTTATTGTTCATAACTTTCTTGCATTTATCAAGGCATCCGTTAACATGTTTACTTTTTAACATTTACCTATCACATAAAAAAAAATGTTGTAAGGTTATATAATTACCACGTTTAATGATTAAATAGGATTAAACCGTGGCATCTAAATACTTATCCACAACTGCCAACCACGTTTCGGCATTCACCAACGCTACGTATTTTTCGACGTTAGTGTTCTTCTCAAGACGCTTCGCTTGGTGGGTGGCCTTGGGTATGACAATTAAAGTATTTATATGTGAAATTATTTGTAAAAGTCACATCGTGTGGTGCGTTGGTGTTTGGTTGTTCTTTAAGGCTTAGGTAGTGGGTGGTCGCGGGTTCAAAACCCTTTAATTTAGTGAAATTATTTTTTGTTTTACTTATAAAAAAAAAGTCAAAATCCCCAATTAATTTAATTTAATTAATTAAATTTTAATTAAATTAATTTTAACTTAATTTAATTTAAAATTTAAATAAAACAATATTTTTTTTGAAACCTTATTTTAAAATAATTATAATTAAAAAAAATTTAAACCATTAATATATTACAATTAAAATAATAAAAAAAATAAAAATAAAAAAAATAAAAAAAAAGTTACTCGTGAAATATTATACGTATAGGAATTGGCATCGTGGGTCCTCGCATGAGGCCCACGTGCCCCGCCCTCGCTTCCTTCTGTGGACGCTCGATTGCTGGTAGTTGTAGTTGGCGTGGCGCGTTGTAGTTGTAGTTGCTATGGGTGTTGGAGTCCTCCATACTCCATCCGAAGTCCGTTTCAGAATCCCAGTGGTTTGAGAAATGGTGGATTTCTCCATGGAAAGGGTGCTTTCCATGCTCAGCCTGCAGTGAGCACATATTTCTCTTATGCATTAAAATTAAATGGGTATTCCAAGGATTCGCTTCATTTCATGTCAACGCAAGCATAAATTTAAATGCCCACCCCGACACTCCATGTTCTCCTGAAGAGGCTCACCTCTTCTTCGATTCTCATCCAACGCTATCTGATCCATCCCAACTGGCATTGCACTTAGGATTTCTGATGGAAAATCCCCAGGAGATGCAGGGCTTCTCTGTTTCTTATATTAGAGGTTTTCATAGCTCTAACACGGTGCTTATTATGTCAGTCGAAGGGAAAAAATGATGCTCACATTTGACAGTTCTAATCCATGTCTCTCGGAAATGCCACAGGTTCAGAAATTTTTGCTTTGGCCCCGAGATCTTATTATGACGTGTGGTGCTCGACCCTGAATAAAACATGTAAGCCGAATCCATGACTAAGGAACACAGTGCTAAGTGTTGGGCTTTGAGTGTTTACTTCTGGAGGTGGGTACTAATAGTGACTTCTTACCCACATTGGAACGAAACAACGATGCAAAATCGTGGTGAATAGAACCCACCCAACTTCCATTTAGCTTTATTTCGAACTATTGAAGAGGAAATCCGATCACCGATCAAACTATTTTGTTTATGTGCTTTCACGGGATGAGGAGAAGGAACTTCAAGCACGAATTTGATTTACTTATTGTTCTGCTTGTCAAACACAAAGGTTAGGAGGAAGGAGGATAGTGAGCAAATACACTGGTAAGTTAGTTTTGAAAATCGCACCATTCAGATATTGTGATTGTCCAAATGCAGTTTAAATCACCCGTAACTCCCAGTGGGAAGGAAATGTAGCTCCGTTTTCCTAAATTTTACCAGATATTAACATTTTGGAATTCACATACAACCAGATAAATTGTATTTACAAGGTCATTGAATTTGTACATTCCTTACTCTATTTTCTCTTATAGGTTCTATCAGGAGCAAAGCCTGAATGAAACATGACAAATTTCAGGGCTTCTATGTGCCACCCAGTGAAAGGGTGCATCAATTTATAGGCAGATTGTTTTTTCGTTAATATATGAGTGGGCATGATTTCGTAATTAAGTTGCAATAAGATTTTTGCCTCGTACTGCTCACTACTTCAATTTCAGTGGAGTTATTGTAGGATCCAACTTGTCTAGGATATTGTCTGTAAGTGGAGAATTAGGCCACTAAACATCTTATCCATACCCATTTGTTATTCCTTTTTTTTTTAAGTAGGACTTGCAAACAAATTTACTTTTATAAATAAGTGTCAACTGGCCTTACGAAAGAAGACATCAGAACAGAACTCTGAATGTTATCAGTTTGGATAAAATTCCAATCCTAGGAACAGTTAAATTGTATCTGCCATGCCTAGGAAATTGGAACGTATATAAAAGAATACTGTAAAAGCTAATTTTGAGGACAAGTGACAATACTCGAGAGAGTTTTCTATAGAGGGGATTGACAATTTGGACTAATGTTTTTTTTGTGATCCGAGACAAATGGCTTATCAAGAGTGTTGTACTTCTCAATCTATTGTATGCTTCTATAGGCTTCTTTCAATTCAAGCAAAAGCATTAGGTAGCGGACTAACTGCCTGTCATTAATTTCCTGCAGAGTCTTAGAAGTTTCTTCTTTTGACTAAGCTTGAGGTCAATGGACATTATCTGCTCTGTTCAATTTGTCAATGAACTTGCTTTCATTTACTATCTAAGCCAAGTATTTGCAGCTGTGTTGATTTCTATTTAACACTCTGTGTTGACTTGACCGTTATTTTTTGAAACCTTAATAGTGGAGCTTGCTTTATTTATGTAATCAAGTCCTTTACAGGGTCATTACAGTTATTCCTCCCATTTCTTTAGCGAATAAACATTTCTACTTACAGGGCCTATATGATCTCTTCCACTTCCTATCCCCATTCTCCAAACAAAATACTGTCTTTCTGTAGGTATTAAATGGTTTTTACAAGGTGATAGGGGCTGGCATACATTCTTTGATGTATTCCGAAGAATGGAATGCATCCCAACCTTGTATACTTGGTTCGAGTTTCCATTATCCCTTAAAAAAATTCCCGATTATAAATACCTAAAAAAATACCAAATTGAGATAGATATTTGGTAGTCAAACAGTTGTGAATGGTAGTGTTTTTTTTTTTACAGTTGTCAGAGTAGTTGACCTGCATGTATCCATTTAAATTTATTTTAATAAACAGTTGTAATTTTCTAACAACTAATGCACCTTTCTTTAAAGCTTTGCTTTAATTTTCTAAGTCGCAAGTTCTGATTTTATAGTTTCCATACATAGTGTTACTCTCAGATTTTTCAATGCATTTATGGTGGAGAACCCACTTCCATGACACTTGTAATTTAGTTGAAACCCACTCTTATCATATATTTTTTTTTAGGTGGTTGATGTTTTAAAAAAAAAAAAAACAAAAACAAAAACAAATTTTGTCATTGTTTTTACCGGTTTAAATAAATGTTTTTTTTTTACATATGCCTATTTATATGTCTTTTTCTTTAATTATATATTGATCTGCATATAATAAATATTAGTGGGTTTGGCTTGCAGGAGCTGGAGCTGGAGCTGGAGCTAGAGCTTGGCCCTTCAGGCCCAGATTTCAAACAAATGGCTCTGATACCAAATGTAGAGGGCCGAATTAAATAAACAACCATTTAATTTACAACATAACAGTAAAAGTCAAGAAATTTCTATAATTTAGCACATTCGCCTACAAACTTATCAATTATAATAATTTTTTTTATAAGAGATTAAAACAATGCATAATTTGAAATAAATACCTGAACCTGATGCTATTAACCTCTGTTTGTCCTCTGCTTGCCTCCTTGACCGCTTCTGCAAAACACTACCCAAAACCTAGTTCCTCCCTGCCAACTAGGTAACTCCCTAGCTCCAGGATATCAATGGATATCCTGGCCCCCATGCCCAAAACCCCCAGCAACCCCGGTGCACTGATACAATCCCACTCCCAAAATTTCACCTCTCTCTGCAAATCCCCGAGCTCCCAAAATCCATCCCCCAACCTCCCATAGAATCCCCTCCCGTCAACCCCCTTCCCTTCCTTATCCCTCCTTCACCGACTTTCCCCCTCCTTTACTCCCTACCTAACCCATTTATTACCTTCTTATCATCCCATCGTTAATGCCCCTTATCCCTCCTTTATTATTTTATCCTCATGTATTTAATATGTTATCCCTTGTTGGATACGTAACTTAATTTATCAATATAGTTTATTATCCTCTTTTTTTTTCTTTACCTTATTTATTAATGAATTAGTTAATCATTGACAATCATGAATAACTAATTAATAATAATTAATTAGTAAATGTTATTTTAAGAAATAATTATGGTTTAGTTAATCTTTTAGGACAGTTATATTATTAAATTAATTATAATTAATAATCATATACACCTATTTAAGCAGGGTCATTACAGAAATCAACTGCCATGTGGCATCCGTATGGATGACGTGGAAATCCTATCAACATCCTAGTCAACGGGCCATACAATATGAAACCAGTCAGGGTGCAACAAGAGGCGTATGGTTAGCAAGCGATGTGGCACACATGGACTAATCAGGTGGTGCCATGTGGCACCTTCGAGAAGGCCAATATGGCCTTATCCAAAAATTTGTTAAGTCAAAGAGAATCGAACCTGTGGCCTTCACATGATTATTTGGGGAATATTCCAACGACTTAACACCAAAAGCGCCAACCATTGTGCCATATATACTAGTTGGTTTAACCAACCAATAACAATATATTTATCATTGAAAACAACCTTCCGATCATATAGGGGGGTTAGGTGGGTTTTGAACCGTCAACTAGCCCTATTTAAAACCCAATGTCTGACTTTCATACAGGGCATGGAATTGCGTGCATGGTCCGACATGAATCCAGAGGAGGGATTTTGGACAAGCACAAGGGTTGTACTATTGTCTCTATTTGCATGCCAATAGTTTATGCTCATGATATTTTGGGCTTTGGGACTCTTTGAAAGAAGTATAGAGTGTTTATACTCATTTTTCTGAGAGGAATATGATGTTGATGTCGGTTCTGTGCTAAAGTACCGTGTATGTAAATCTTAGTACATATTGATGTGTATGAGAGCCATAGTCTCGTTTAGTATACCAAAGGGGGTCTTTGAGCACCTATTCAGAACATAGTCGAGTTTATACTAATTCTTCTCAGAATTTCGAGAGGAATTTAGTGGTAACAACTGTTTCTATGTTTGAGAAACATAATTGAAGGGTGTCTTCAAATTTTCCATTGTAAGTCATCATTGTATCAAGCATTTGAGCATTAATAGAGTGGTCTCACTGTTTGGAAGCGGATATGGAGATGTAGCCCAAGATGGGTGAATTCCATTATCAAAATGTGTAACGAGACTTGTTATTTGTTGTCTCTATTTATATTTATTTTTGAATTCTTATTTTCGCAAGTTATTATTAGTTAATGAATTTTATGGATAAGTAAGTGTTTTCACATGATATTTTGCAAATAGTCAAGACAATCTTAATTTCTTGAATCTGGTCGGATTTTTAGTGTTTGTTTAATAATTAATTGAAATCTAAGGATTTTTGGATCATGTTTGGTGAGTGAAGGTGGAATTGGAACAAAGAAAAGTTGAAATCTTGAGCACTTCAAGGTAAAAATGCTCCGATGATTGATATTTTCAAATCAAATCGACTGAGTTTAACAATGGTAATATCTTGCAGAATTTGATACAATTAATAGTAAATTGGTTGTAGTTGGACTTCTAAGAAAGAGGCACTAAGGGTTATTATATTATATTTTTAGACTCTCAACTATTTAGTTGGAGTGTAAGATTTCTTTAAACCAACAAAAAATCGTATCTACTTTGTCCCCAGTAAGTTCGAGGAAAACTTTGGACCTCTTAACTTCTTAACTATGTCCAAAAAGATATATCCAATGGCCCACTTGGTAGATATGGCTACCTAGAAAAACAACTTGTCTCCCATAAGATGATTTGGGATAAGTTGAAGAAAAACAGAGAGATTGTTCATGCTCCATCTCATCACGAAATTCTTGTGCTTCATGCCCCTATCGCTGAATTTCATGAAAAGGTTCTCTAAGGATTTCATGGTGTCAATTAACATAATAATATGACAATTATGATAGTACACTCCATGTATTTAGCTTAAAGAGAAGACACATGAGATCTAGGTTGATTGGATATATGGTGTTGAGTTGGCTATGAATGGGAAAGAGATCATTTGGATTTAGAATATTGACCAATAGAGTAGAAAGCCCCTTTTTTTTCCCTTCGTTATAGGATTTAGGGATTCCTTCAAGAAGCTACTTGAATTATTAACTTTGACTTATAAATTTTCAAAATGTATAATGTTGGTCCCATTGTACGACATTAAATCTTTTGTACAACATTAAATCTTTGGTTGAGATATGGCATATTTACTTCAAGATCAAATTTAGAAAGGGGCATTGAATTGTACATAAAGCCAATAAATCGAAGATTGTGGACAATAAATCGAAGGTTGTAGACAAGGAATCACATAAACTATAACTATTAATGAAACATCATGATACGAGGGAGCATCCAAATGGAAAATGGATTAAGATAATAGGGGCATTAGAATGAACCCAAGAAGCTCACGAAGTCCAATATTTCAAATTAAACAAGAACTTCACTATTCCTTCATATATTTATGGTAGAAAGGAGAAGATTTTGTGAGAAAGACAAAATATTGAGTAGCCCAACAAGTACACCAAGTAGATATAAGAGGGAAATTAGGCACAAACATCAAGGGTAACTCTAGGTTATAAGGATTGTTTGTAAGATCAAAACAATACTATCTCAAATCCCATAAGAAAAACATCATAATAACCAAATTGCAAGAGGAATGGAAGTAACAATACAAGTTGTAGTGTTGAAGGAAACCAAGAATCAAAGAAAACCAGATGGTGACACTTACTAGGTTAACAATGGTACTTAGAATGAAATCAAAATGCCTTCCAAAGAGCCAAGTGTGGTTGATAAATTGACACAATGTCGGTTCAAGAGGGATTAAGAAGAGGAGTGTAGTTCCATATTCCTCGCTACTAGAGAACCAACACTAACTACCCATTATTCTTCTTCTTAATGGAAATGTATTCAATGATTTATTTACATGTTTATACATAGTTTACATTTTAGGATCTTAATTAACAAACATTCATTTAGTTACTTACAAAGAATATTTAACATGAAACAAATAATTTATCCATTTACATTTCCATAAATCAATTATAAAAACAAGAGCATGGAACATGCAAAATGGATTCCACAAATGCGAGGATATTGATTTTCCTGGTGTTGTGATCCATCCATGGGAAATACATGCAACATTATTGCTTTCCGCCTACTCAAATTACCTTTCCTTACTTTCTGGTTTATGG
>ML800440.1:225823-263856 GCA_009831015.1 Picea engelmannii | reverse complement strand
AGCATAAGAATCCAACTATAAAGTTTAAACCAATTTTACCTACACACTCTATAATACCTAACTATATATCAATATTATCCACACTTCAAAATGCCAACTACACACCAATATCTAATATTGCCCAAAAACTTTCAATTCCCTAATAAACATTAATATTACCCACACACTTCATAATATTGGACTAAACACTAGCATTACCCATTGACTTCATAATACCCAATTACACACAATTCATAATCCTCTTTTTCAATTTATTTTATCCAGGCCTATAATCCTTTATGCAATTCAACATTCTAATTTCCTATCCCAAAAGATCCAGTAATGGGATTTGGTTGTAAGAATTCATGCATGTCATGCTTTACCATTAGTGTTCCATTATAATTGAACTCTACATTTTCATTTTTATGGATGGCATCTATCAAACTTCGATATTGTGTTGGATTTGACCCTTGTATCACAAAATACACAGGTCCTTAATATGTATGGTCATGTCATAGTAATATATGGTATCCTAATGTCATAGTATAAATACTTACATAATATGCATGCATGGTATCCTCATGTCATGGTATTACATAATTACACAGTATGGTCTTGTTAGGTCTTGACATAGTGTTAAATAATTAGACGTCCATGGAAGGGTTTAGGGAATACATGCAGTACCATCCATTGGGTGAATCCAAATTAAATCTATCTAAGATATTAAATAATTCAATGTAATAATTGGCCCATAGTCGATTCAAGTGTTTTGAGCAATCACCTTTCTTTGCATATGCTGCCCATTCAAAGTGTTTTGAGAATTCACCTGCCCTTACAATACAAGTTACGTTAATTGCAACAATGTTTAGATCTCCATCACTTATGTTGCATACCAAAATGCACAAGTTATGTTAATTTCAACCATGTTTAAAGCTCTATCATTCATGTTATAACATTAAAAATAAGTATACCTAAAACTATATATTTAACTTGGTAGAGTTTTATCATCTACTTAAAATCCTTATGTGGAGGTCATTCTACCACATTTGATATAATAATAGAGGTTTTCATTGAAGGTGACAAGTTAAAGTTTTTATGATTTTTAATTTTTTTTTATGTGTCACCATTTGCGAAGGTGCATAGATGAAGGTGCATCAATGAACTTACACCATAAGTGTAATGGTGATCAATATCATCATTCATACATTTGCAAGTGTTTTGGAATATAAAAAATGAAATGTTAATGTATTTTAAAAATCTCAATGTTAATGTATTTTAAAAATCTTATTGGTAGGGGTGAAAAGTACATGGGGATTTTTTTTTATGATATTGAAGAAAAAAAGAATTATCCTATCTTTGGAGTCTTGAAATTTTTACTAATAACTAGACATAGGTTGGCTTACACACTTCTGTAAGGTCCGAGACTAGCATCAAATCACTATATAACCTTTATCACTGTGGTAGGAGACTCTAAGGTTTTTATTTAACCAATGCACAAAAATTCTTGGCCTACCAATCACAAAATAACATCAATTTTGACTAAGATCTCGCAAGAGGTAACAAAGCTCCAATTTTATTTTATTTTTTTCCAGTTCCTAAGAGCACATAATTCAAAAGCTGATACACTTGCAAATGAGGCCACAAGGTTAAAACTTGGGGTTGTAAGGTTTAATGGCACATTAGCTTATCAAGCCATACCTTAGGAGATTCATTCATCAATTAACAAGTACCATACATTTATCGAGACACATGTTAGTCACAAGGAAACTCTATTTTCCAAGCTCGACCATAAATGCAACAAGACTCATATTCTCGTTGCACATGTTTAGTTTATTGTGTAATTTTGTGTTTAATTCGATTTGGTTTTAAATATTGGTGGAGGTGGAATAATGGCGAAGTTTTGCAGGGAGTTCATGAGGGATCATAGGATTCTTCCTCTCCTCATTGTTAGGTGTTGGAATTTCTCTATAACTCCTTCAAGGTGAGGCATTGTTTCCAGGTTGGTGAACTCAATCTCCTTCTTTGGTTTGTTTCCTATTTGCATGTTCGAATTCATGTAGGTTATGTGTGTATGGTGCTCGATATATTTTGGCATTGAGTTCCTCTGGGTTCAAGTGTTTTCCTCCCTTTTGAACACTAGGACTCTGTTAGAAGACTTGATTCTCAGTTCTTTGAATTTTGTCATGTGGATTGGGCACCATGGTCTCTGGTCTTGTTACCCTGTCTCATTTTCTATTCTCTTAGAGGACATTTTAGGTATTCAATTTATTCTCATCCCCTTAAGTTGTATCAATCTATCATTCCTCATAACTTATTTGATTTTATTGTTGAAACTATGGATTATCATGAGTAACAAGAAATGAGAAGGATTTTATAGACCCATGAGGAAATGATACAAGGTAATAGATATACTATTTGCACTATTACAACTAAGGTATATGATAATGAACAACAAGTTGTTTCTCATGTTGCTTCTATTATGGGGATTTTAGCCCAATTAAAGCAACATGTTGTTAATATTCAACATAATGTGTTATGTTAAGGAACCTGGTCATCTGGTTGAGCAATAATGCCAATACATGGGCCTCAAATCAAATGGTTTCAGTCAATTCTAGAGAAGGAATGTAATACCCCAAGGCCGAACCCCAATTTTAACGTACATATATGCGGGTGAGACAAGACATTTTGGGCCAGAGTGTATTTGTATATGTATTTTGAGGCCAGAGTGTAACATTCCCAGCCACCCAGGCTGGGCCAAGCCAAACAAAACTCTCCCTTTTTACATCTCTAATACCATAATGTAACGTTCCCCAACCCAACCGAGGGACATTACGGTGCATAATACACATAAAAATGAATTTTTTGCTAACTAATTAATTCTTTTACTGCTAGCCGATTTCCTGTAGCTTACAACTACGAAATTAAAACATATTTAGCTACTGCCTATAACCATAAAATAGATGCATCTAAATCATACCAAATTAACATGAATGCAACTTAATCATTCACACAAAAACATATAAATAATTCTCATTTACATAGAGTTCATGCACAACGATAACACATGTAAATAACTCAACAACAAGATACAACACTTATCTTTAAACAAGGATTGTGCAACCAATTGCTTGGGACAGATGTTCCACCCAACCATAGGATGATTTTTCCAAATATCAACAACCAGTCACCCCCGAGCCGAGGCTAGTAATCCACAAAATAGGGTGGTCTCTCATAGTCCACTCGCAACTCATAAAACTCACAACCCAACTGATATTATCCTACAACTATCCTGATTTTCCACCAACTCTCTTCCTCTTGACTTGTCCAACCCAAGGAATGTACCATTTGTTTATCATGGTTAACCTAAGGGATGTACCCTCCGTTTATTAGGATTATCCAAAATTTAGGTGTCATTTGTTTATCAGGGTTTCTCTGGCACAGGTAACTAGGAATCTCTCAGTTGGGAACTCAATGGAAATTGATGTTAGGAAAACTATCAGCAAAACCAAAACAAACACTTGCTATTTTAGTGAAACTCACACGAGAGTTCACTCTTCAGACTTGACAACTTGGCTCTTCATATTTCTAGCTCCAGTTTGCTCTAATTACGCTCCAACATGCTCTAGAATTCTCCCTTCGTGGCTGCATCAACTTTGAGCTATGTTTCTTGCTCTCTCCTTCCTTCCCATGTACGAACTTGACTAACTAAAACTGTTGTCCCAACCCATACAAATTTCCTCTCTTTGGCTTGCCTTTCTTGACTCACAATATTCCCCAAGCTGATTGTACTCAACCCCCATGTGCCCAATAAATTTGGGATGTGACCACTCACACCCACTCCCTTACATGTATTCAATGATTGGCTTTGGGAACACTCAATCAGAAATTGGAAGGTTCATATACAATTATCAAATTTAGGAAAATGGGTTAAATTAATATACACATGTATTTCCCCCTTGGACCCCTCTTGGCCATTATCCTAGACACTCCCCTCTCTTGTCCATGTCCCCTTAGTATATGACATCACATTTTATTTATTTATTAAATCATTCAAATACAATCTGCATATTACATCGCTTTGGCAATAGCCACACATTATATCTACATAAGCATTACTTAAATTGTGGATTATAGTGGGGATGTTACATTCCCCCTCACCTACAATTGTGCGTCATCCTTGATGCACTCTATGCCGACACACACACACACACACACACACATATTCAAGTTTACATCACAATACTTAGAAATAAATTTTGCAATTTAACAACTCCAACAACAACTCCAACCAAAATCTCATGTTCCTCTCAACTCGACCACCCAAGGAATGCACCATTCGTTTATCAAGAATAAACCAAGGGATATACCATTATTTTATTAGAGCTAACCCAAGGAATGAACCATGCTTTTATCAAGGTCCCCAACGTAGTTGGCTAGGACTCTGAGATGTGGTTTCAAAATTTTAGCTGCTCAAAATGGAGTCTTGCATTATGTTTTCTTCAAAACTGTCAAAACATTATGGGTATTCTGTCGACATGCTTTCTTCATGCTCCCATGTAGAATCTTCAGGACTGTATGAGGTCCATTGAACCGTTACCATCCCTATGGATTTGTTTATGAACACTTTGACTTTCCGGTCTAGGATGCGTACTGGTTCCACTTGGAAATCCCCTTCGTGCTCCACCGAGATCACATTCCAGTCAATTACGTGTTTAGGACCAGGTAAATACTTCTTTAATAATGATACATGAAATACATTATTCACTTTCATGGATGAAAAAAATGATAGCATGTATGAAACTGGACCTATGTTTTCTAATATTTCAAAAGGTCCACAATATCTTGCTTCCAACTTCAGGCAACTTACTAATCTTATCAAACTTCTCTTTGCCTTTACTTTTAAGAACACATGTTCTCCCACTTTAAAATATCTGAAAACTATGTTCTTGTCTGCATAAATTTTCTTCATATCATGGGAAACCTTTAAATTCCACTTTATCCTTGTCATATTCTCTTCCATTTCTATTAGGGACATAACCTCCATAGCTCCTCATGCAGGTAGAATAATATAATTCCATGTAATAAAGGCCAACATTAATAAGGCCTAGCAATAAGGAAGAATAAGTCAAATGTAAGAAGACCTAATAGAAGCTTCCGCTTTTAGAATTATCTTCCTCTAGATCATTCTTTTGAATAGATAGATTTAGTATAAATAGAAGTAGAGGGTAATATGAGAAATCTTGTCTTGGATATTAATGTAATAGAGCTCTGCTCTGCTGGAGGTTTCCCCCTCGAAGAGGCAAGTGAACATTTCTCTCAATAATCAAAGTGCTCTTTCTGGTGTTATTATGGTATTATTGTGGTATTGTTATGGTTATATCATTGTTTCTCTGCCATTTCTAGCTAATTATTTATGTTCTACATACTATTTTATATCTGGAATGCTACAAGTGGTATCAAAGCACCTTCCTCGACAGAAAATTGTGGGTTATTATTATTATTATTTTTCCAGTGTAGAGATATATTCCGACGTCTTAAAGATACATAGATCTGTCGTTATGCACATAAACCCACGATCGGGGATTAATACACATAGGCAATACAAGTGGTACTTAAACGCACATCTGTTGGCCACCCTTGTAACCCATGTTGGTACCCCTTCGAGAGGTAGCGCATTAGAAAACACCTGTATACAGATTGACCTAGATCTCCTGAATCCCTCCATAGATAAACCAATCGGCCGCCTGACTACTATAATACCATCGAGAACAACACTTGGGAAGATACTCTCTAGTACATGGGTAGTCAAGTAGTATGTCTAAGGGCATGGTCTAGCCTCCTTAGTTGGTTCCCTAAGATATTGGGTCGAGTACTACTGTTGGACCCCACACGTATATAAGAGAGCTATAACACAGGGAAAACCCTTGTTTGTAGGACCCTTGAATACCCTAACCCTTGGGACAGAAACAAAAAAAGAACAGACAAGATCTATTTCCACGCAACTGTGTCTTTTGCATTCGAGTTGTGAAATTACTACACATTTCTTCATGTTAAGCATTTGGGCATTTCATCACTACAGTATTCTTCAGGCCGGAGTATAACTCCTTAGAAGTTATTTAAAAAAAAACAAAAAAACCCAGTATAGTGGTGTCGCCAACACACTTGTTTGGGACCTATCCCACTGGGCTCCTCTCTTCGCCCCAATTCCTATCATTTTTAACCCATTTTTTTTTTGTGGACCCAACCCGTCTTCGACACCTTTATTTGGATCCTATCCCTTTGGATCCCCCTTTTCGCCTTGATCACAGTGGTACCTATCATTTGACACCTTTTTTATCCGTGGTCCCACCCACCCCTCCAAACCCCTTTTGTTTCCCCTATACCATTTTCATGCTCCCTTGTCCAAATGACTACCACACGAGCCCAAGAACTCAATACCTTGATTACTGAAAAACTATCAGAACAAGAGCACCATCAAGGAATTCACTTCCAAGATTAGCTCCATCAATTCAACTATTGATATCCTCAAGGATGAATGTTCCCACATCAAAGGCCTCAAGGAACAATGTTCCCACATCAAATACCTCAATTAACAATGTTACTACCTCAAAGACCTCAAAGAACACTTCCTAGGCCATTCCCAGAACCCTTCCTCTTTTGAACAACCATTTTATCAGGATGACCATGAATATCCCATTACGAATGCCCTCATACTACCCACTTTTCCTGAGACCTTCACCCTCCTAGAATTGAGGTGAAAAAATGGAACATTATTTCTCTTTGCATAGCATTACTGATGATTTATCCAAGCTTCATTATGGTTTCCTACATCTGGATCCAGAATGATGGAAATGGTGGCAATGGCCAAAAAAGGCACGCCAAGGGTATCTTGCTTGGAGACAATTCGTGGCTGAACTTTATGGCTGCTTTGACTCCAACACCCACCATTTAGGCTATTTGACCAAGTTAAAGTAGTCTGGGATAGTGGAAGAATTTATTGCTGCATTTGAGCACTTGGCTTTCAGAGCAAAGGGCATGTTAGATGTTTTCTTTAGGGAATGCTTTATCAGTGGCCTCAAAGATGAAATTCATGCCATGGCACACCCCCAGACTTGGTTGGAAGCTACTCCACGTGTTAAGCCCTAAATAATGGAACATTACCCCTTAATTGGGGCATATTACATTAGTAATGTTATTTTATTTATGTCGGCTTGGGTCCATTAGTTGTAATTGTACCTCCTAGTCTCCTATATATACCAAGGAGACATTTTCATTTGGAATCATCTTGTATTTAGACATTTATGTGGTGTATAAGGAGGTTGCTCCCTAGAAGAGGCTTATTATATGAATTTATCTCTTTTTCAAGGCATTGAGTGCTTATTTAGAGGTTTTTCTATGCTATATTGATATTTGTTTCTTAACATATGGTATCAGAGCTCAAGGTCTTGGGGTTTTGCTACTACATCTGAGACACCTTGGAATTTTCACTATAATTTTTTTTTCTGTGACATTACAGAAGGAACCCCTTGGAGGATATTTATGAGATGTATCAAGGTACTTTGGGTTCAAATTTAAGCTACAGAGGCATTATACTTTCAGATATACAACCTGTGTAATATAGGGTTCTGGAATCATCCTGAATTGAGTCATCACATAATTTTCGCTATAAATTTTTTCTGTAATGTTTCAGACTCTAAAATCCGCAATATATTCACAAAAATTATTAAAGTATCTATGATAAGAAAATAATCTTCTAGGTCATCTTACATTTGTAGATACACCACGTGGAAGATAGGTTATATGACTAGTCCTATTGACTAGTCTCAAGCAGGTGTTCTAGGTAAAAAAATCATAAATTATTCCTCGAGTATCCAAATTGAGTGAGACTAGTTGCATTGGATAGTGGATAGTCTATAGTAGTTTCGGTACAATTTTCAGAATTGTATATCAATTATTTTGTGCGGGGAACACTATACAAGTGAGATCTCATGGAAGTGACAAAAATAAGAAAGATGTGAGGAAGTTACCATAAATTCCACTTGGCACATCCAATTTTGATCAGACCCGTGGAATCGTAGAGAAGAAATATCAGAGAACTACAAAAAAAAAAATTCATACCCAAAAGGGCCAAAATTTTGGAGATACAACAGAATAAATATTGTCTAGCAGAACCACCTCAAAATCAAGGTTTAAAAGTGACACTTGGCCAACATGTCACCAAAAAATAGAACTTCTACACCAAATAAGCCTCCAGAAAATACTACTTGGACTCTTGATGAAGGTGAAGAAATGCATAGGGACATAAATGATTTACAAAAGAAGACAGTGACAAAAGATGAACTACAAGGGATGACGAAGATCATGGAAGGATTGAAAATTTTCCTAATAGAGAGGACACCTGAAAGTGAAAATGTATCCCATGAAATTCATGATGAGTACACAAGGAATATGAATCAAGAATGGAGAAACTCCAACTTTGGGTTGAAGACCAACCACGTTCCTAAGATCGATATGAGGAAGTTTGATGGAAAGGACCCAATCACATGGATACTTCATATGGAACAATTCCTTGATCTACATGATGTGCCACATACAGAAAAGGTACGAATTGCTTCTTTATATTTAGAACCCAATCAATTTGTGTGGTATTGATGGATTTGTTCTCACAAATCACTCGTCACTTGGACAATTTTCATAGAATAAATGATAACACACTATGAGGATACAAGGAGCAATACCTTCTTTAACCAATTGATAAATCTCAAGCAAAAGGGTTCACAGAGCACATTGAGAACTTCCAAAGATTGAATATAAATGTAGCAAATATTCCAAGTGATCACTTGATTGATGTATTCAAAGGAACTTTAAGGGATAACATTCAACATGAGGTTTTCCTTTGGGAACCCAAATCATTGGAGAATGCATTTAGGGTGGAAAAAATTGTTGAAAGTAAAAATATGGCTATGGTTACTAGAAGGACCACTCCTAACATATATTCAGAGAATAATGTTCCTTCTTCTAAAACACCTCAACCTACAAGGTTCACACCTCAACAATTGAAGGAAAGAAAAGAAAAAGGTTTATTCTTTAATTGTGGCAACAAGTACAATAAGGGACATAAGTGTCGTGAGAAGAAATTATTCTACATAGATTGTGAAGAGGAAGAAGACCAAGACCAAGAACAAGAACAAGAACCATCTCAAGATGAAAACATAGAAGCAATTTCTTCTGAAGAGTTTACTCCCATGATATCGTGTAATGAATTGGTTGGAATTAGCACTCCTCAAACCCTCAAGATCGAAGGATATATCAACAAGAAAAAGGTAATAGTCCTAATTGATTATGGTAGTACTCATAATTGTATTCACTATAAATTAGCCAAAGCTCTTGATTGCTTTGTATATCCAGCGCCAGAGTTTCAAGTAATGATTGCAGATGGAGGAACTATCAATTGCTTAGAAAAATGCAATAAGATCAATCTTACTATGGGGGAATATGCAATGAATAGTCCAATGATTTCTATACCCATGGGTGGTGCTGATGTCATACTAGGGATCCAATGGTTACAATCATTAGGAATAGTGGCTTTTAATTTTCAAGAACTTTTCATGAAATTTTCATTGGAAGGAAAAGAAATTGAGTTAAGAGGTATCACAGGGAAACCCAGTAAGGTGATAAGCTCTAATGGCACGACAAAATTATTGAAAAAGGGGCATCAAGGTGTAATTGCACGACTATTCTCACTAGATGTTCAAACATCTAGGCCATATATTCCCCTAGATCTCCAAGGGATCATTGATAAGAATTCCAAATTATTTGAAGATATTCCCAAAGGTCTTCCACCCACTCAAAATCATGATCATGCTATTCACCTAATTCCTGGTATTTTTCCTCCTAACATCAGGTCGTACAGATACCCTTATGCCCAGAAGAGTGAAATTGAGCGTATGGTTGACGAAATGTTATAGGATGACATTATTAGACCTAGACAAAGTTCTTACTCTGCATTGGTGGTAATGGTACTCAAGAAAGATGCCACATGGTGTATGTGTTCAGATTATAGAGAGATCAACAAGATCATTTTTGGCCCTTGGTTATGGAAGTAAGTGAAGATCAAGGAAGAAAAGGAAAAATGTGAACTGCATGGAAGACACAGTAACTGTCACTGGGTCGAAGTGAGTAAAAGAACAGAAAAGGTAGAGTGAAGTAAGAGAAAGAAAATCGTTGGACGAGGAGATCAAGGGTGAAAAATCAACAAGGAAGACAGATCTTGGACAAGTCAGCAAGCGGAAAAAGCTATCGTTGGATGCTTTGGAGCATCGCGGGAGAAGGAAGGAAATACAGGTTGGCAAAGCCCTGGAAATGTAGGTCAAGTTGACCTAGGGTTTTAGACACCTAGGGTTTTGACACTTAGGTCTTGACCTAAGGATATCAATGAGTGATTGTAATGTATTTATAGAGTTCCAAAGGACCAGGGATAGGTTGTTGGTATTGTTGTTCTAGTTTTCGTATTTGCATGGGTGATTATTGTTGTGTGAGAGAGAAGTGATAAATGTAAGATCCTTCTGGTATTGTAAGATCTTCAGCTGGGTGCAAAGATCAAACCTGCATATGGGTGCGTAGGGAGGGGAGAGAAAGAGAGAAGAAGAAGAATATATGCTAGCTAAGAGCGCAAACAAGAATTGTATGCTTCATATTAATATATTATAAAGCACAATTATGTGGACGTAGCCCTGGAGAGAGGGTGAACCACGTACATCTTGTGTTGTGTGTGATTGATTCTCTATTCTTTGTCCTCTGATATATTGTTATTGCATTACTGTGTTAGATCTGATAGATAGTTGTGTGGAGTAGAGCTAAGATGGTAAACAATATATAAATGCTATGTTGTTCTTGTATCTGATCCACTTGACATTCCCCTTGGTTGTAGACACCTTTGTCCTGCAACCCCCCCATAGCTTCTTCAGGTGAGACTGCATATGCCTCGCAGGTGTTGTCAAAAGGGCCAGTAGTTAGGGCTTGTTGGTGCGCTCTTGGAGTTGAACCCTGGGTATGCTCCTGTGCCAACAAATGGTTCCATTGTTGGGACATGAATCTTCTTGAGGGAATGTCAAGGTGGTTTCCATTGAAGATGGAGATTCAGAATTGGATAGAAGACCAAGAAAAGGACTTCACTGATGCCCATAAAAAGAACCCTAATTTTAGTACAGAGGATTGGTTAGAGAGATATATCTTTACTGATATACACAAAATTTTCTTTGGAGGAATCCATCAGGAGCTATATGAGTGGCTAGCTAGGTTAGCATATACCCAACTTGAGATCATATTTAGGCCACCGGTGGTTTGGACGTTGGCGCTGATCAAGAAGGTCAAGAGAGTTGATAACGTTGTGTCAAGAGTAGCAGATCACTGGTTTGATAGTACCATTGGAGGGTGCATCACCGAGTTTGTTATTGACAGAGTAGAGTCATATAGCCAAGCTGAGAGGTATTTCTTTAAGGGACCCCGAGGAAACTTTTTACACTTTCTAAAGTTGAGAATCAAGATGCTATTGCATGAGAAGAACATCCTGAAGATACAGTAGTTGGTTGGATTTGGAAAGGCTAATGTTCAAGAACTCGGACAACGACAACGACAACGACAGAGAGATCGAACATATGTGCAGTGGAAGGATATTCAGAGAAGTTCCTTTGGCGAAATTGTTTGAGCGAGATCAAGAACCTCTTCTGCAGGAAGAAGGATTCTATAGTGGGGAAGAGGAATAGCTACTGAGTGAAGAATAGACAGGATTTGTTGGACCAAGAGAAGGAAAGACTGAAGAACCTCACCGGGAAGAACCAAAAACTTCAAGGACTGCGCAGACTATTGAAGTAAGTACTATTACTCCTCTTGTTGTTTCAACAACACTAAGCAATCAGAATAGTCAGAGTCACCAGAGTCTTTAGAGTACTATTTCTAGCAGTTCAACATATACTCAGACAAGAAACCTAGGAAGCTCTATGGAAAATGAGATGAGGCTCCCTATCTTTAGGGGATATGGATCTAAAGATCCTGATCAACAATGGTTCCTATGTGAAGCCGTATGGAATATTAAGAATGTCACCGATGAAGTTTTTAAAAGATCTCACTTCAATACTACCCTAAGAGATCGCATACTGAGCTGGTACATGAAGCTTGTCCAAGGACTTACATAGACTAATCTGCTGAATGAGATCAAGAATGTGTTGATTGCATAGTTCAAGAAACCCAAATAAGAGTCACAATGTATTACAGAGCTGAAAGAGATCAAGCAGAAGGTAGTTGAACCTATTTGGGAGTTCAATCAGAGGTTCAAGACCTCAACAGGTCGATTGACCTTTCAGATCCCAGATGAGTAGAAAAAGGAATGGTTCATCGTTGCTCTCTTACCACACATCAATGTTCCTCTGATGCAGCAGAAGATTACTTCGCAGGCTGAGGCACTGGAGATCGCCATGAATCTAGAATCAACCCCTATGGGAGAATCCAGCTCAGGTATGAGTCAAATCTTGAGTCAACTAACTAGTTTGTCTCTGCGGGTCAAATATATGAAGAAAGACAAGGGAAAAGATAAAATATAAGACATCTGGTGTGCCAGATGCATATCAAAAGGCCATGAAAAGGAACATTGTCCCCTATTCCATGAATACTTTGCCTCTGGAGCTCTGAGCCCCTTTAAACAGGTTACTCTACCCTGGTGCGAGGTATGTAGAAATAGACATCGCCCTGGTGAGTGCTACTACATGCAAAAATATGTTCAGACACCCAAAAATTTGTATTACACGTTTTGTAAGTCCATGGGACATGATGATAGGGATTGTAGGGCTTACGATCTCATGCATGAAATGTCGAGGGATATATACAAGATTCAAGGTGATGTACAACAAGAAGGAAACACTATGTAGTATAATTCACCAGGAAGAGGGAACTTCAACCCTCGCGGTGGATTCATAGGAATTGGACGAGGAGGAGGTATGGGTTGAGGTCGAGGATAGATAATCTATTATAACTGCGCACAACCAAGACACTTGGCAAGGGACTGTCAGAACCCTTGTACCACTTGTAGCTATTGCAACTATTTCGAGCATGTTATCGAGGAATGTCCAACATTGCTGGCTAAACTTCAAGAGAAACGGGGACCTCAGTAGAACCCGCAGATACAATTGATCAAAGCAGAAGCTCACGGAGCAAACCTTAGAGTCATTGTTATCACTAGAGGAGGCACTATTACAGGAGAAGATATAATGACCCAAGGAAAGACTACAGAAGAACCATGAATCAGGAAAGCTGCAGAGAAGTCACAAACTTTTGATGCAAAGAAAGAAAAACAAATGTTCAAGGAGGCAAGAAGAGAATTCAAGGGAGACCAAGGCTCTTCATCGAAGACTCGACCAAAAGTAAGGAAATATGGAATGCCTCTAGAATTTTATCTGTCTGATTTGCCAAAAGAAGGAAAAGAGGTAAGCAAGCTCATGGATTTTTTATACACTTGCATTAAGTTGATTCAAGATGAAGGCGTTGTCCAAGAGATACAAAATTTAATTAGACAATATGAGCTAGGAAAGATAGACCCCTTACTGAATAGGGAAGTACACCAAGTCTCTAAAAGGAGAAGGAAAAATAAGGAATTACACTTGAATGCTCAAATTGGAGACTATAATATAGACTATGTGGTCCTCGACTTAGAGTCGGAGGTCAATGTCATGACGAAGCATACCTGGGCACTGATGGGAAAAACTAAGTTTATATATTCCCCTATGAGGCTCATTATGGCTAATCAGAAAGATGTCAGCCCCTTTGGACGATTGGAACATGTCCCTGTGGACATCGACGGAGTAAGAACATTTGTAGACTTCGAGGTAATTGAGATAGTTTATGACATTTGTCCTTACCCTGCTCTGTTAGGAATTGATTGGGCTTTCAATAATTCCATTGTGGTTGATTTAAAGAAAATAAAAATGACATTTGAAGGAGATGGCCTTAGGGTAATTACACCTTTATATCCCGATGAAGGTCAGCGATACACTGAGCCCATCAGAGAAGAAGACCATGCATATGAATTGGAAAACATATATAAACTAATAGCCAGACAAAATGATTACATTAATCCCACGACCGATGGAAACCTAAGCTGGCGAAGTGACAACGCATGTTCATCGGATTCAGAGGAAACATCGAAGAAATGGAAGAACAAAATGTATGAAATATCTACAAGGCGATGTGCTAGATTAACCAGAGAAGTACACTGGGTCGACACAACAGTAAGTAACTTACCCACCTTTGATAGTCTGAATCCTTTAGAAACCTTCTTGTAGGACTTTAAAGAAAGTGTACCAATGCAACAACGACTGTTGGCAATGGATAAGGCCTTGAAATCCACACCATTAAGATGGTGGGGGGCACACAAAACCAACATTACAAATTGGGTACAATGTCATACTTTGATGATAGAACGGTTCTCAGCACAAGTAGAAGGCTATGAAGTTAGGTATACAGATCGAAGATGTCCGAAGGACCATGTGAAAAGTTGCGAGGAAGCCTGGAGAAACATTCATCAAGCACAATGGGTGCACAAATTCATTAACACGCTTGACACCACACCTATCAACTGGTACCTGCAAGAAGAACTGCGCCTCATCACTGCAAATTGGGAAGGTATGACTCAGAATTTTGTAACTACCTTCTTATTTGAAATTCAATATCCTTCAGTAGATAAAGCGTTACAGCTTGTAAGACATAAAGTATTCGAGGGGGCATCTAGTCTCCCCTTAGAACAAGAAGAGGACGAATGGACTTTGCCTCTCCAGAAACTACAAGGTTGTTACAACATCAATGTTGATGAAGACGATGATCATAGGAAGGTGAACATCACAGAAACAAAAGGCCAGAGAGATGTGGAAGGACTAGGAGTTGAGCTACCATTTATTTGAAAACCGATCAAGATCAAGAAAGTCAACATTGGAACAGAGGAGATGCCTAAGCTTGAAAATTTCAGAGATTATTGGGATGCTGCTACTATTGACAAGATTACAGAGTTACTGGATGAATATCAGGACTTGTTTCCGACCAAGTTCACTGATATGAAGGGCATTAAAGGAACTATGGGAGAGATGAGGATCCCTTTGAAACCAGATGCAAGACCAGTCAAACAGAGACCCTATAGATTGAACCCTAAATATAAGGAGAAAGTGAAGATTGAGCTCGAAAGAATGTTGGAAGCAAGAATTATAGAACTTGTTGAAGAATCAGAGTGGATTAGCCCTATGGTGGTACAGGACAAGACGACAAGAGAGATCATGATATGCGTGGATCTCAGGAAGCTAAATGATGCTTGTTTGCATGATCCATTCCCTACCCCATTTACTGACGAAGTGTTGGATAATGTAGGAGGCCAGAAGGTATATTCTTTTACAGATGGATTTTCAAGATACCATCAGATCTGGATTGCCAAGGAAGATCGCCATAAAACTACATTAGTATACAGTGATGTCATTTGGATTGAAGAATTCCCCAACCATCTTTTCCAGGTTGGTGGTTGAAGTGTTCAAAGAGTTTTTACATAAATTTCTAGAAGCATACTTTGATGATTAGGCTGTTTTTAGTTTATTGAAGAATCATATTGAATGTCTAAGGCTAATGTTGGACAAGTGTAGGTAGTGTCATATTTCTTTAAACCTGAAGAAGTGCATATTATTCTCACCCTTTGGAGTGTTGTTAGGTCATATCGTATGTAATCAAGGATTGTTGGTAGATCCATATAAAATTGCCATTATAGTTGATCTACCCCCTCCTACTTCAGTCAAATAGTTGTGCACTGCACTGGGACATACTGGATATTACAGGAAGTTCATTAAAGGATACACACAGATTACATCACCCATGGATACAATTCTAAAGAAGGTCTATCAATTTCACTGGACATAAGAATGCCAGCAGAGCTTCGACACACTGAAACAAAAAATGGTTACTGTGCCTATTATGGTTTTTCCAGATTGGAGCAAGGAATTCCACGTGCATGTTGATGAATATTCTATTGCATTAGGAGTTGTGTTAGCACAACTGGGAACATGAGACATCAACCACTCGTTATCCTTTTCTAGCAGGAAGCTATTAACAACTAAGATCAATTACACCACCACTGAAAGAGAAGGGTTAGCCATGGTGTATGTGTTGCAAACTTTCCGACACTACTTGTTGGGAGGACACTTTAAAATGTTTATCGATCACTCCGCGCTGAAATACCTAGTCAACAAGCCAGTGTTGGGGGGAGGAATATGCAGATGGCTTCTGCTATTCCAGGAATATGGTTTTGAAATCGTGGTGAAGCCAGGAAGAATGAAAAAAGGTCTTGACCACTTGTCGAGGTTGGAACATGGAGAAGAGCCTACTAGTTTGGAGGATACACTACCAGATGCACAACTGCTAGCCATTAGAAAGAGTGATGATCACTTCGCAGAGATAGTCCAGTTCATGTCAACATGAATGTCACCTAGTGAGTATACAATTCCCCAAAAGAAACAACTAGTAGTGCACGCTACAGACTTCTCACTTATAGTTGGAAAACTATACAAGATGGGACCTGATGAGATATTGAGAAGATGTGTAATGGAAGTAGAGTGACCATTGATCCTCACAGAAGCTCATGAAGGCATCACATGAGGACACTACGCAGGGAAAGAAAATGTACAAAAGGTTCTTAGAGATGGCCTTTGGTGGCCTACCTTACACAAAGACGCTAAGGACTATTACAGAGCCTGTGATGTATGCCAAAGAGTTGGGAAACCATCCAGAAGAGATGAAATGTCGTTAGAACCACAAATGACTCTACAAGTATTTGAGAAATGGGACATTGATTTCGTGGGACCTATAAACCCACCAGGAAAGCGCACAGGAGCAAGGTACATAATCACTGGACAAAGTACTTGACCATATGGATCGAAGCAAGAGCAGTTAAGGACTATAGTGCAACTATAGCTGCGTGTTTCATATTTGATGACAACATAACCAGGTTTGGATTCCCAAAGATCCTTATGAGTGATCAAGGCACACATTTCATCAATAAGACCATTGAATCCTTGACTGAGGAATTTGCAGTACATCACCAGAAGAGCACACTATACCATCCACAAAAGAATGGGACAATTGAAGCATTCAACAAGATCTTGGAGACAACGCTGACGAAGATTTGCAGTGTGAACATGAATGACTATGATTTAAGAGTACCAAGAGTACTATGGGCCTATCGAACCACTTGCAAGAAGATAACAATGCATACCCCTTTTAAGTTGGTTTATGGTCTCAAAGCCATTGTCCCAATGGAATATTTGGTACCAAGACTAAGAATCGATGCCTTTATAGGTATGGATGATGCTAGCACTGTTCAAGAGAGGCTTGTGCAGTTGGTCAAACTAGAAGAAGACATATTTATTGCAGGATTCCATCAACAATTATAGAAGAAAAAAGAGAAGGCCTACCATGAAAGACACATTAAGAAGAAGGCATTTAAGAAAGGTGATCTGGTATTCCTATATGACAGTAAATTCATGAAGCATCCATGAAATTTCAGAATGCATTGGATTGGGACATACGAGGTTTCCTATGTTACAGAAGGAGGGGCTACGCAGTTGAAGACTTTGAATGGAGAATGGAAGGAAGGTTTGGTGAATTTGTATTATGACAACCAACTGCCTCACAACTGTAAGTAAAAACAAGCGGAAAAGGGTCTAGGTACCAGGTGTAGTTGAAAATGGGTACCAGACACAAAAAGTACAGTTTGCATAAGGGAGGAAGGGAGGACTAGAGTTGGAAGAACAGGCTGCCCTACGCAGTCTGAAGATGAAGCAGAGTAGAAGGATCAGACCTAAAGTGCCTCAGGACAAGTCACAAGTGAGTGTTGGGGGCCTGTTGGCCCTTGGTTATGGAAGTATGCGAAGATCAAGGAAGAAAAGGCCAAATGTGAACTGCGCGAAAGAGACAGTAGTTGTCACTGGATCGAAGTGAGCAGAAGAGAAGAAAAGGTGGAGCGAAGTAAGAGAAAGAAAACCATTGGATGAGAAGATTAAGGATGACAGATCAACAAGGAAGACGGATCGTGGACAACGCAACAAGCAAAAAAAGCCACCATTGGATGCTTTGGAGCACCGCGGGAGAAGGAAGGAAAGAAAGGTTGGTGAAGCCCTGACAACGCGGGTCAAGTTGACCTAGGGTTTTATACACCTAGGTTTTTGGTATCTAGGGTTTTGACACTTAGGTCTTGACCTAAGGCCGTCGATGAGTGATTGTATTGTATTTATAGAGGTCCAAAGGACCAGGGACAGGTTGTTGGTATTGTCGTTCTAGTTTTGGTATTTGCATGGGTGATTATTGTTGTGTGAGAGAGAAGTGCTAAGTGTAAGAGCCTTTTGGTATTGTAACATCTTCAACTGGGTGTGAATATCAACCCTGCAGCTGGGTGCGTAGGGAGGGGAGAGAAAGAGAGAAGAAGAAGAAGATCTGCTAGCTAAGAGAGTAGACAAGAATTGTATGCTTCATCTTAATATATTATAAAGCACAGTTATGTGGGCGTAGCCCTAGAGAGAGGGTGAACCATGTTCATCTTGTGTTGTGTGTGGTTGATGCTCTGTTCTTTGTCCTTTGATATATTTTTATTGCATTACTATGTTAGATATGATAGATAGTTGTGCAGAGTAGAGCTAAGCTGGTAAACGATATATAAATGTCATGTTGTTCTTGTATCCGATCCACTTGACATTTCCCTTGGTTGTAGACACCTTTGTCTTGCAACCCCCCCATAGATGCTTTGGGTGAGACTGCATCCGCCTCGCAGGTGTTTCCAAAAGGGCCAATAGTTAGCGATTGTTGGTGTGCTCTTGGAGATGAACCCTATGTCTGTCCCTGTGCCAACAATCACTATTAAAGATAAATTTCTCATTCCTATCATTGATGAATTGTTAGATGAACTACATGGAGCAATCTATTTCACAAATTTGGATCCCCGTTCACGGTATCATCATATTAGAATGAAGGAAGAAGATATCCCAAAAACATCATTCCGAACTCATGAAGTCCATTATGAATTTTTGGTCATGCCTTTTGGCCTTACAAATGCACCTTCCACATTCCAAGGGTTGATGAATTCCATTTTCAATCCCTTCCTTCGAAATTGTTTGTTAGTATTTTTTGATGATATACTAATATATAGCAAGTCTTGGGAGGATCATGTGCAACATGCTGATAAGGTGCTACAACTACTAAAGGAGCAACAACTATATGCCAAACCATCCGAATTTTTCTTTGGGGTGAAGGAGGTAGAGTATTTGGTTCATATTGTATCTCATGAAGGTGTCAAGGTGGACCCTAACAAGATTAAGGCCATGATGGATTGGATGATTCCCAAAACATTGAAGAATCTTAGAGGATTTTTGGGTTTGACAAGTTACTACTGCAAATTTGTTTGACACTATGGAAGAATAGGAGCACCTTTAAAGACACTAACTAAGAAGGATGCATTTTCATGGACTCCAGAGGAAACTAAAGCTTTTGAACAACTTAAAGAGGTGATGTGAAAAGCTCCTATATTAACCACTCCATACTTCACAATTTTTTTTATTGTGGAATGTGATGCCTCAGGAATTGGAATTGGTGTTGTCCTAATGTAAGAAGGAAGGCCCCTGGATTTTGAAAGTCGACCACTCAAGGGAAAGGACTTACACAAACCCATTTATGAGAAGGAAATGATGGAAATACTACATGCATTGAAGACATGACACCCTTACCTAATAGGTAGGTACTTCAAGGTCAAAATAGATCATGATACTCTTAAATACTTCTTGGAACAAAGACTATCTTCAGAAGAACAACAAAAATGGGTGACCAAGATATTGGGTTATGATTTTGAAATCGTCTATAAAAAAGGGAAGCAAAATTTTGTGGCAGATGCACTCTCTAGAAAGGATGAAGATGTCGAGGCCTTTCTCTATGATATGTCGATCATCCAAACTGATTGGATAATAGAAGCACGGGATGAATGGAAGAATGACGAAAACATGTGGACTCTTATTCAAAGGTTGTAGCAGGATTCCAGTGCATCAGATACATTTACATGGAAAAATGATTCACTATGGTACAAAGATCACTTATATTTATGTAAGAACTCCCAACTCAAACAAAAGGTACTATTGGAATTGCACACCTCTATGGTAGGAGGGCACTCAAGATTTTTGAAAACCTACCATAGGGTCAAGAAGGAATTTTTTTGGGATGGACTTAAAACTGATGTTCAAAGGTTTGTGGCAGAATGTTTGGTTTGCCAAAAAAATAAGGTGGAAACAATTAAGACCCCAGGTCTTTTACAACCATTACCCATCCCAAGTCAGTGTTGGGAGGAGGTTTCCATGGATTTCATCATAGGGATACCGAATTCTAAAGGAAAGAGTTTCATCATGGTGATTTTTGATAGATTGACCAAGTACGCACACTTTTGTGCACTCTCTCATGCCTTCAAAGCCAGTACAGTTTCCACCGCATTCACAGAGACATTTCAAAATATACATGGAAGCCCAAAGATTATTGTAAGTGACAGAGATCCCATCTTCACTGGACATTTTGGACATAAATATTTTCTTTTTTGGGTACTCAATTGGCTCATAGCTCATCCTATCATCCTCAATATGATGGAAAAACCGATATAGTGAACAAATGTTTGGAATACTACCCTTGTTGCTTTGTCTCTGATAAACAAAAACAATGGTTCAAATGGTTACCCTTGGCAGAATGGTGGTATAACACTTCCTTTCATACTACAACAAAAATGACGCCATTTATGGAACTCTATGGATACCACCCTCCTTCCATCACTTCTTCTCTAAAATAAAAATCTAAGGTTCAAGCAGTGGAATATCACATCGAGCATCAACAACAAGTTCTCCAAATCTTAAAGGACAACCTGACCATGGCACATAATCACATGAAACAACAAGCATATCAACATCGTAGTGAAAGAAGTTTTGAAGAAGGGGATTGGGTGTTTTTAAGACTACAACCATACAAATAGATGTCCCTCAAGCAAGCCAATAAGGATAATAAATTATCACCGAAGTATTATTTCCCTTAATATAATGTGTTGCAAAATATTGGTACTATGACATACAAATTGGAGTTGCCTACATCTTCACGAGTACATCCAGTTTTCCATGTTTCATGCTTAAAGAAGGTTATAGGTGACAAGATCCCAGTTCATCTATATTTCCAGAACTTGAAGAGGAAGGAAAAATCATATTGGATCTTGAAGCCATCACTGACACAAGAATTCACCAACTGAGGAATAGATCCATTTCCGAGTATCTCATTAAATGGAGGAAAATACCCACTTGGGAAGATGAGTCTTTTATACAGAAGCATCCAGATTTACTCAAGCGTTGCAGACAACACTTGTCTCAAGGGGAGGGGCATGTTAATCCCTAAATAGTGGCACATTACCCCTTAATTGGGGCATATTACATTAGTAATGTTATTTTATTTATGTCAGATTGGGTCTATTAGTTGTAATTGTACCTCCTAGTCTCCTATATATACCAAGGAGACATTTTCATTTGGAATCATCTTGTATTTGGAAATTTATGTGGTGTATAAGGAGGTTTCCCCCTCGAAGAGGCTTATTATCTGAATTTCTCTTTTTTTCAAGGCGTTGAGTGCTTATTCTGAGTTTTTTCTATGTTATATTGATATTTGGTTCTTAACACAACGAGCCAAGGAAGCCAAACATGTTATGTCCTCCAGACCCACAAACCCTCCTTTCCTTTCCCTAAACCCACCCATTTTTCCCCTTTTGCAACTCCCCTCAAGATCCACAAATTATCTAGGGATGAAATGGATGAACGTCAACTCAAGGATCTTTTTTATAATTGTGATGAAAAATATTTTCCCAGGAACAAGTGTAAGGAAAAAAATATTTTTATGGTCGTGTCTAAGGATGTTTCTGAAGAATATGTTGTTGTTCCGACTGTGGAGGAACTACCACCACCATATGACCTCACCCCACTCTATGAACCACCCGAAGTTGAACCAGTTATTTCACTTAATCCCCTCACTAGCTTCTCTACTCCCCAGACTCTCAAATTAATTGGTTACATAAAAAATAGGAAAGTCATCATCCTTTTGGTCAGTGGTATCACCCATAACTTTATTTATCAACACATTTCCCAAGAAGTCAATTGTTACATCCGTACAATCAATAATTTTCAAATCATGATTGCCAATGGTGGTTCCATAAAATGTGGGGGACGATGTGAAAATGTGTGACTCCAAATTGGTCAGTATCACCGGAAATCCCATATTTTTTCTATATACATGGGTGGTTGTGACATTGTTCTTGGTGCCCAATGGTTACATACTCTCGGCCCCATTCTCATGGATTTTAAAGAATTAACCATGCAATTCCAACAGGAGGGACATCGATATAAGTTCCAAGGCATCATAGCAGGCTCACTTGAGATCATCAGTTCCCATCACATGGAAAAGCTACTCAAAAAAGGTCATTCAGGAATTATCGCCCAACTCCACTCCATTCATGCTGTTGAGACACCTTCTGTGCATCTTGACCTCCTATCTATCCTCTCCCACCACCAAGTTGTTTTTACCACCCCCAAAGAACTTCCCCCTTCCCATAGCATCCGTGATCATTCCATCCCTCTCATCCTAGGTAATATTCCTCCCAGTGTTCAACCTTATCATCATCCCTTTTCCTAGAAGAATGAAATTGATAAAAAAAATCATGAATTACTCGAAGTCGGTGTTATCCGTCCTAGTACTAGCCCCTATTCTTCCCCAGTGGTCATGGTACTCAAGAAAGAAGGTACTTGGTGAATGTGTCCTGATTTCTAAGCCCCCAACAAACTCACAATCAAAGACAAATTACCCATTCCTGTCATTGATGACCTCTTGGATGAATTGAGTCTTTCTAAGTACTTCACCAAATTGGATCTACGTTCTGGCTACCACCAGATCCACATGAAAGACTAAGACATTCCAAAGACGATATTCTGCACTCATGAGGGCCATTATGAATTCTTGGTAATGCCCTTTGGATTGTGTAATGCTCCTTCTAATTTCCAAGGTCTTATGAATCATGTCTTCCATCCTTTTCTCCATGATTTTGTCTTGGTTTTCTTTGATGATATTCTCATCTATATTAAAACTTGGTCCTCTCATCTCTCCCATGTGAATCAAGTTCTCCATCTCCTCTCTAAGTACCAAATTTTCCTCAAACAATCTAAATGTGCCTTTGGTGCCTCAAAAGTGGAATACCTGGGTCATATTGTTGGAAAGGATGGTGTCCAAGTGGATCCTAAGAAAATTAAAGCTATGCAAGATTGTCCTCACCCTAAAAATCTTAAGAGATTGCGTGGTTTTCTGGGTTTAACGGGCTATTAAAGGAAGTTTGTTCGGAATTATGGAAAGGTTGCAACTCCTCTCACTTCCCTCCTTAAAAAGAATGGTTTCACTTGGAATTCAGCTACATATCATGCCTTCCAAGCCTTAAAAGATTTTGTGTGCTTGACCTCTATCTTAGAACTCCCAAACTTCACAAAGACATTGATATTGGAATGTGATGCTTCTGGGAAAGGAATTGGAGCCGTCCTCATGCAAGATGGTAGGCCCTTGGCCTTCACTAGCAAACACCTTTCAAAGCGACATTTGGGCCAATCCATTTATGAAAAGGAAATTTTAGCTATTCTGCATGATCTCTGGTGCCCTTACTTATTGGTTCAATGATTCCAAATCAAAACTAATCATTATAGTCTCAAGTATTTCTTGTAGCAATGAATTTCATCCCCGACGCAACAAAAATGGGTGACCAAGCTATTTGGATATGATTATGATATCATTTACAAGAACAGAAAGGAAAATGTAGTGGTTGTTGCTCTTTCTCATAAATATGAAGAAGATGGGTCCATTTTCTCCCTCTCCTTCATTGTACCATATTGGCTCCAAGTTGTTCATCAAGAATGGTTGCAAGACCCCAAAATTTCTAGCTTGCTCCACCAATTGCAACACAATTCTTCAGTTTCTCCAGGGTGATCTTGGCATAATGAAGAGCTTCACTACAAAGGCCGTTTGTATTTATGCAAGTAATCCCAACTTAAATCCACAGTGCTTTCTGAACTTCATGCCTCATCCACAGTGGGGCATTCCAGATTTACCAAAACCTATGAAAGGGTCAAACGTTCTTTTTTCTGGGAGGGTATGAAACATGACATCCACACCTTTGTGGATGAATGTGAGGTATGTCAATGCAACAAGGGAGAAGTTTTCAAAGCTCCGGGCACACTCCAACCACTTATGATTCCCCCTGCTATTTGGCGATATATTTCTATAGACTTCATTGTAGGATTACCTAAATCAGACAATAAGTCAGTCATGATGGTTGTCGTTGATCGTCTCTCTAAATATGCTCATTTTTTGTGCTCTTCAACACCCATCCATAGCCGTCACAATGGCTCAACTCTTCATCGATAATATCTTCAAGCTTCATGGCATGCCTAATTCTATTGTCTCTGACAGAGACCCCACTTTCACCAACAATTTTTGGCAAGATTTGTTCAAGCTACATGGCACCCAATTGCATCTCAACACTACCTATCACCCCCAAACAGATGGCCAGACGAAAGTTGTCAACAAGTGTTTGAAAACATATTTGAGGTGTTTTGCATCTGAGTGGAAAAATCGGTGCGCTCAATGGTTACCCCTAGCTGAACGAAGGTATAACACATCTTACCATACAACTACTTACATGACTCCTTTTGAAGCAGTCTATGGCCAAAATCCCCCATCAACTCTCTCCTATATGCCAGGGGTCTCGAAGGTTCAGGAGGTTGACAAAAATATTACAGGCTGGTAGGCTATTCTTCATTCCCTCAAAGACAATTTGGTTATGGATCATAATCACATGAAGCAACAAGCAGATCAAGGTCATTCCAAATGCCATTTTGTTGAAGGGGACCATGTATTTCTTCGACTACAACCTTATAAGCAAACTTCCCTCAAAGCTCACCACTGTCAGAAACTTGCGCCCAAATTTTATGGTCCTTATCAAGTTCTCAAGCATGTGGGATCGATGGCCTATCAGTTAGCTCTACCCATTCAGTTGAAGATCCATCTTGCTTTTCATGTTTCCTTCTTAAAGAAGGTGATTGGAAATAAGTGCCAAACTCAAACTAGTCTTCCTGAGTTGGATGAAGAAGGTTCCATATGGTTGCAACCACAAGCAATATTGGCCCAACGAGAGAGTCGTCTTTGTCAACGCACCATCTAGGAAGTGTTAGTTAAATGGAAAGACATGCCTTCAGAAGATGCCACCTGGGAGTCGACCACCATTCTACAACAATTCCCTCATCTGAAGCCTTGAGGACAAGGTTGGTCTTCAAGGGGGAGGGCATGTTAGGGACCTAACCTCCCTAACCCCTCACGTAGGTAGAATAATATAATTCCATGTAAGAAAGGCCAATATTAATAAGGCCTAGCAATAAGGAAGTATAAGTCAAATTTAAGAAGACCTAATAAAAGATTCCACTTCTAGAAGGATCTTCCTCTAGATTGTTCTTTTGGATATATAGATTTAGTATAAATAGAAGTAGAGGGTATGAGAAATCGTGTCTTGGATATTATTGTAATAGAGCCCTACTCTATTGGAGGTTTCCCCCTCGAAGAGGCAAGTGAACATTGCTCTAAGTAATCAAAGTGCTCTTTCTGGTGTTATTCTGGTATTATTCTTATATTGTTCTAGTTATATCATTGTTTCTCTGCCATTTCTAGCTAATTATTTATGTTCTGCATACTATTTTATATCTGGAATACTACAATTTCCTTCAACAAATCTGGCCTAACAACTATTTTTTCTGCTGGATTATCCCAACTCACAAAAGTGTTACATTTTCTGCCATATATTGATTCAAATGGACTCATTTTCAATGAGGCCTGATACCCATTATTGAAGGCAAATTCAACTAAATGAATATAATATTCCCACTTTGATGGCTGATCCATTACATACATTCTAAGCATGTCCTCAATTATCATGTTATTCCTTTCTGTTTTCCCATCTGAATCTGGATGATACATTGTACCGAGATTCAAATTTGTTCCAAAACCCTTCCAAAAATAGGATGTGAACTTTGGATCTCTATCTGAAACTATTTCCTTAGGTGCTCCATGTAGCCCAACAACTTCTTTCATGTAGATATCTGCAATATTTTGTGCCTTGTATGTAGTCTTTACTAGAATAAAATTTGTTTCTTTAGTCAATTTATCCACCACCACCATGATGGAATCATGTTGCTTCACTGTTCTGGGAAGCTTAGTAATAAAATCTACCGTGAAAACTTCCCATTTCCATTTTGGAATGGGCAATGGATGTAGCAAACTTGCTGGGTTTATATACTCTATCTTCACTTTTTGGCATTCTATACATCTGGATATGTAATTAGCCACTTCCTTCTTCATTCCTAGACAAAAGTATGGCTTCTCACAACTGCAATTGTCTTCTGATATCCTGGGTGTCCGACATATGGCACATTATGCATCTCCTTCAACACTACATTTTTCAGCTCACTGGAATTTGACACATAATTTATACCTTTGTACATGAGAATTTTGTCTTCTTTCAACTCATAAAAAATAAATTAATGCTGAAAATTACCTTGTTGTAATGTTTCTTTTATTTTCACATATTGTTGATCTGAATTTGCTGTTGCAATAATTTTGTACTTCAAATTTGTCTTGTACGTGTTGATGGCTGCAATATGCACTTCATGAGCTCTCTTTTTGATTGCATCAACCACTTGATTTTCCTTTCCCTTTATATGCTTATTTTCGAAGTCATATTCACTCAGAAATTCTAGCCATCTAGTTTGACTAGAATTTAGTGTTGGTTGTCCAAACAAATGCTTCAGACCACAATGGTCTTTCCTTAGCTCGAGTTTCTTACCCATAAGGTAATTCCTCCACATTTTCAATGCATGTGCAATCGTTGTTAACTCCAAGTCATATGTAGCATAATTACTCTCATGATCTTTTAATTTTATGGACTCATACCATACCACATGGTTCCTTTGACTAAGAACTCCACCGAGTCCTTCCTTGCATGCATCAATGCACACGCCGAAACCTTCGTTTGGATCTGCAATATTCAATATCGGTGCACTTGTCAATATTTCCTTCAATTGTTGAAAACTCTCTTCACACTTGGAAGTCCATTCAAATTTCACTCCCTTCTTTGGCAAGGAAGTGATTGGACTTGTAATCCTTGAGAACCCTTTTATGAATCTTCGGTAATAACCAAAAAGACCCATGAATTATCTAAAATCTATGACATTCTTTAGTACTGACCATCTTCTAATTGTCTCTATCTTCTAAGGATCAACTTCTATCCCTACTACTGATATTATATGCCCCAAGTAGTGAATCTTATTTTGATAAAGGATGCACTTACTTAGCTTAGCATACAATCTATGCTCTCTTAAAACTTGCAACACCATTTATAAATGTTTCTCATGTTCCTCTTTTGATTTAGAGTGGATGAGGATATTATCTAGAAACACAATCACAAAATTGTCCAAGTACTCCCTGAACACTCCTTTCATCAAACACATAAAAACTGTTGGGGAATTTGTTATCCCAAATGGCACTACTGTGAATTCACAATGCCCTTATCTTGTTTTGAATGTTGTCTTGCTAATGTCTTCTTTCTTTATCCTTACTTCATGATAGCCTGATCTCAAGTCAATCTTCGAAAATATTCTTGCACCTTTTAGTTGGTCAAACAAATCATCAATTCTTGGCAAAGGATACTTATTCTTTATGGTAACTTTATTAAGCTACCTAAAATCAATACACAACCTTAAGGTTCCATCCTTCTTCTTCACAAAAAGAACTAGGGCTCCCCAAGGCGACACACCTGGGCATATACACCCCTTCTTCAAAATTTCTTCAAGCTGCATCTGGAACTCTTTTGGTTCTGGTGTGCTCATTCTGTAAGGTGTATTAGACACTGGTGTTATAAAAACAGGATCGCGGAGCAATAAAATAAAACATATGCAGAAATACAACACAAAAAATACACAATACAATAGAGACACATATATACATGGTTCACCCAGTGTGGGATACGTCTACTAGAGAAATTGACAGGTCCTTCCTTTATTATTATCCAACAAATGAAGGGATACAACCTACATCACACCCAATGTAACTTCCTCTTCTTTCTCTCACAATATCCTCACTCAGAATACAATATTCACAATGATACATAGCTGCAATACATTTCACTCATAAAATAGGGTTTCCTTCTAAGGCAAAAAACCCTAACATGACTTCTATTGTCAGACCTATGACCTTATAATGAACGGCCCAGATTTACTATGAAATTACAATATACATTTACAAGGAAAATTTTCCTTCTGGGGCTTCACCCCTGAACCCCCATTGGGGAACGCTGTCCCCCGAACCCCTTCCAGGGGCCTGCTTTCCCCTAGACCCCCCAGACCCTGTAGGGGGGTAACCCCCCTGCACTCCCTTGCGTGGAGGAGTGTACATTCTTCTGGGGTGTAAAGTCTTCATGGGGTATAAACACAACTAAAAACAAATACCTCTAAATCAGGAAGATAATTAGGCTCCACAACCAACAACTAGGGCAGCTCTTGGCACCAAATCAATAGAGAAATCAATGTCTATCTTTGGTGGAAATCCTCGAATTTCTCTAAAAAAATATTCAAAATACCTCAAAACTGGATGGTCTTCAATGCTTTCCACTTTGTCTTTTGTTGCCTCCTCCATATGGGCTGCAAACATCTGAGATCCCTTCATGAAGCTCTTCTTCAATTGCATAGCTAAAATCTCTCTAACAACTACAACTCTTGGAATGCCTTGAATCTTTCCTTTCTTCCCTTCCTCATCACGACATGTGATTGTCGTTTTGTAACAGTCTAGGACAACATAATGATTTTCCAACCAATCCATGCCAATTAGAAAATCATATGAACCCAATGGTATGATGTTTATATCCACCTTTGTATTGAGTCCATTCATGTATATCGAACAATCTTTAACCAACTCATTGATTTTCCTCTTAGCCCACATGACTAACTGAACTAACCAAGATTTATTATGCTTACTTCTTTGCAAGTGAAATATTTCAACAATGTTAGCATTTATGTAACTATGGCTATCTCCAGAATCAATTAAAATTTCTATGGGCTCATTATTGATCTTACCTTCCACTTCAATCATGGGAAATTGATATTTAGCGTGCTTGTTATCCAAGGCTGCATAAATATTTGGCATGATTATGCCCATGTCTTCCATTTTTTCAACCTCATGAATGTTGTGGACAACTCTCATTCTTTCTCCTTTGTGAGGGTAATCCCTGCATAGATGATTTCTCGCACATCCCAAAAATTGCACCGACTATTGCCTTGGCCTTTTTCCAAATGAATCTGTAGTCTTGTGTTCATTTTGGGTGGCTTGACCTTGCTAATTTTCTTTGGAATTATTCTTGAAAAAGGGTGGCTTAAAACCATTCTCCCTTTGATCCTTTTTACCCTTCATCTTATCATTCCAAGATTTTTGAAAAATTGGTCTTCCTTTCCTCTGCTCATATAGGTGCCTTTCTCTCCTTATGGTTTGCTCGAAGGTTTTGGGGTTATTATATTGAATCTTATCACTGTAGAAAGAGGGTAACCCACTCATAACCCTTTGGATTTTGACCTTCTCATCCTTGATGAGGTCAACATACTTTAACAATTCAAAGAACTACTTCTCATATTCCTCCATTGTCATGGTTCCCAACTTGAGTTCAAAGAATTCTTTCATCTTTCTTTCATAATAATGCTTGGAAAAATATTTATCTTGGAAATATCCCTTGAACTTCCTCCATGAGATTATTTTCTCATCAAGGTTATTGGTTTGCTTAAGGTGATCCCACCACATGGTTTCCTTCCCTTACAAGTGGTAGGTGGAAATTATAGCTTCTACTCGAGATGGGTACTCATGTAGCTGAAAATATTTCTTCATTTCCAATAGCCATGCCTCAACATATTCTCCCTTCTTGTGCTCTACATTGAAAGTTGGTGGCTTAATATTCCTGAGTTCACCCTACACGATTTCTGTCTCAGGTCTTCTCCTTTGCCTCCGAACATGAGATAGACTTGGGCTGCTCCCTAGACCTGAACTTGCATGATTTCTTCTAGTGGAATGCCTTGGTAAATGATGGCGTCTACTCATGCTTCTTGATTGCCTATCATTCCCATGATCATATCTTTTGCTATGGGATCTTGATGTTGATACTTTTCTAGCACTAGTTTCTTGCTTGGTACTATAGTCCTTGTTAAATTGCTTCTGTAGCATATTTAGGCTTTGAAGTATATCTTCTCGAGCCTTCATGATCCTCTCATTATCGACCCTATAGCTCTGCAATTCTTTTTGTAGGCTTCTCATAGTTACAATCCCCCTCCTTTCTCTTCTTCCATTAGAATCAGTCTCAACATTACCCATGCTGGTATGTAGACCTCCAATTTCTTCTTCATGGTTGTATAACTCTTAAGCATCCTCCATGTCTCTAGTTCTAATGTAGGAACTAAATTTTTCTTTTATGTATCTCTAATTCTGCAATAACGTGCATGCAATAATTGCTGTTAGAATTAAGTATATTTCAAAATATTTATGAATTATATTACAGGTCATTCTTCATTTTAAATTATGAATAATATTAATGCACTAATACCAAGTAGAATTCCTTAAATGCATTCATTTTCGAAACAAATTTCCAACGACTATTCGTTTGCTCCAACCCAATCTTTGAGATGAAATTTATGGTGGAAAAACAGTGAAATAATATTCATTAGCATGTGCAACATAGTAGCAACGCTCAACAACCATCTGATCATTTCTTGATTAGATCTCCACCGTTGATCTATCTTAATGGATTCACCATGGATCTAATTCATATCTCTCCTTCATTTTGGGATTTCACGTTCTCCAATTTGCACCCCCTAGTTCCATTGCACTCACTTTGCACTTATACTTAGATTCCTTATTGTATTCACGGGTTCACGGGTGGTAGACTCGCATAATCATAGCATATCTTCATACTTTTTCATGAACCCACCACCAAGACTTAGTTTCTTTTACCTTTGCAGACCTATAATATTGTAACCTTCCTTTCATAAGTTCATCTGAGAAGTCTCAACACTTAACCATTTTTCCATCTATGTGGACTCGCAGACTCATAATCTTGTAACCTTCCCATCTATGTTTACTCGCCATGCTCTTTGTTAGCGATAAAAAATGCACTGGCATTTCTGAAAGAATGATGCCTAATCTTGTAGGGAATATTTGACTAGATTCCTGGGCTCCAAATGCATATTTGAAAGCACCATTGGAAATATTAGGATTTGTAGATGTCGATCGACTATTCAAGCATGCAAAACGGACTCTCCATGACTGAGAAATTTGATTTTAAAAAAATCTGCGCTTTCACCAGCTAACCCGTCTTGAATTTTGCTAGTTAGCTTGTGAAAGCTCCGCCTTTCACCAGCTAAGGAGCGGATTTTCAGGTAAATTAGCTGGTCAAAGGCTGTCACGTCCAGAATAACCGAATTTTTGCCCAGATCGGGATTTTTTGAGTTTGAATGGTTTGAAACCACTTCAAATGGACATGTGTTGAATTATCAAGTCTAATTCAAAGGCTAGTTTTGAGGGATACGGTCAAAAAGAGGTTTTTAAACTACATTTGGCATCTTTTTCAAAGGCAGAATATCAAGGTTTTTGTACACTTCACCAAATTCAAATTTTATCTTTGGAGGACCAAATGAAACAGCCTTAGGAGGCTAAAACTGCACTTCATCAACAATCTACTACTCTTAGATATGGATTGACCTCATCTTGAGGATCTCTCCTTATCTTTTGTAAATCAGTTTTGACTTTCTATTTTTACAATATTAGATCCATTATTTTAGGATCTGAGAACTGTGATGTAAAACTATAAATCTACAGACTTAAGATAGACAGAGGGTTCAATTCTAGATACATTTTTGGCTATGTACTTTGACACTATCTTGCTATATGAATCACAATTTTCTTTGGTCATTATATATCCGTCTGTCCACATTTTCCATTACTCTATATTTAATTCTATTCAGTTCAGTTGTTTAGAACTGTCATCTTCTGATATAGCTCATGGATACGAATTAGATCTTCTTTATATTCTTGTATAACTCTACAGATCTGTACTTGGTTATCTTGAATGTTTTTCTTCATACCTTGATTATTTACTGTAACCGATATCTAGTTTCTCGAAGCACTGGTTTATTTAGAGTCATGACATGTTGTCTTTTTGATAAGCCTTCTCAGTTATCCCATTGTTCCAAACACTTTATTATTAGTGATTTCTTAAGTTACCAAGAATCCTTAGCCAACAACCCTAAGGAGTTTCTTGGAGTGATAAAAAATTGGTGTCGTTGCTGGGGAGAGGAGATCGAAGCTCAGCTTCCCTGGGAGATGACATAGATCTGATCTTTGATGATAGAAAAAGGTTGGACACATTATTTGGTTGTAATCATCTATCTGGCGACTCCATGAAGGATGGATTCAGTGGCGACTCCACTAGTATGAAATGAACAAGATCTTATCTAAGAGGTATGCGTTCTGCGATTTTTCAAAGATTGTTGGTTTCCCTAATCCAGTGCCTAGTAGAGATGAATGGTAAAATAACCTTCCCAGATTTCGAGGAGAAGAATGGGAAGTGCCAACTGAACATTTGCTAGAATTTCATGATTACATGCATCGGTTGCAAGTTGTGCATGAGGATGTTCAGATCCGGCTCTTCTGTTTCTCATTAGAGGGAATTGCTCGTGATTGGTACCGGTCTCTACCTTATGCTAGTATAAACTCTTTAGAAGATTTTCATGTTGCTTTTCATGTGTTTTGTAAAGACCATTTTCCAAATGATCTTCTCTATCTTGAATGCTGTCATGAATTTCATTTATTGACTAAAGACTCGGATGTTAATGAAGAGTATGTTGTTACCGAGAATACTCTTCGTTATCAAGAGATTGATGATTCACATTATGACAACCATTGTGATGCTTTAAACATTGTATTAAATGCATCTTTTAAATATGATTGTGATGATGATCCGATTATCCATTTTGAAAATTTGAAAAATGATGAGCAAATTGACATATCAACAGGAGATAATTTCAGATCTACAACAAATACTAAGGGAAGCCTTGAGTTTCTAGATTTGCAGACAAAAGTGGTTTGCAACAGATATGAAGAGGAAGGTGAAGAAAAGAAGGGCTCAGATAAGAAACCGAGTATGCATTTCTCTCCGAAAAAGGTTGAGCAGTTCACATTCATCATTGAGATCAAAGAGGACAACCAACAACATCATTTTTGTTTACAGTCAGAACATAAGATTGAAGAGGTATTCATTTACTATTTTATTGATCCTATTGCCGATTTTATGGAATCATTGAGCAGTATAAAGATCAAGATACTCTTTCCAGATGAAGGTTGTTTCTATCATTTTTTCGAAACACATCTCTGTTGGCTACGCATTCTTTTATCTTTGGGATCAAGATCAAGAATGTTGTCAGCAAATAAATTTCATACATGGCTTCATTGGAAGCATGAGTTTACTTGATTACGAAGCAGTTCAAATTGTTAATGTAGGAGTAGGAAGATAAACTCGCCAGATTTTAGAAGTATCAAAACATAGGATTTAAGATTTTATCTTAGAAATAAATTGATCCTCAATTTTTTTTTATTTTTATTTTGTGAAAAATCTTTTCACCAGTTAACATATGTTGCTAAGTTGATGTTAGCTGGTGAAAGCCTCGATTTTCAACGGTTAAGGTGTACTCCCCGGAGGCAAGCAAGATGGTGAAAACGATAAACACAGATTTCTCTTCAATGACTCCAAAATCAAAAGGGAATAAAAATCAAATATGAGATCAGAGACACAAGGGAGAGTTGATGCTTCATGTCATCGTGTATTTATTTCTAGATTTTTAGTTGTTAAAACTCATATTTCAATGCATAAAATCAGTAACCATGAAGATCATATTAAGATTGATCGTCATCATGACGATAAATACCATAGTTTCAGGCACATAATCAGTGGTAATTAAAATCATTGAAGATAGTCGAAGATAAGAAGACACCTGCTATCAGATTGGAGATATCATGATTTGTTCTAGATTTTCAAGAAGAGCAGTCAGAAGTGCAGATCTGATGGCGAACATCATTTACTCATCCAATAGCTCCCCAGGCACTGGTTGAGTTTTTTGGTACTCTCTCAAGAGAGTGGGCATTGGAGTGCATGAAAGATCTGCTCCTTGTTAACCTAAGAGGAAACCTCCAGATAATTGTACAGGCTGCAAAAGAATATTCTGATCAGCTGGGTGTGGATTCATGTATCAAACACTTTGAGCAGTTCAATTCATACGAAGGGCTCTATTTCTTTTTTAGGTTCATCTTTGAGCTCCAGTGAGGATCTCTATATTCACTTTAAATAAATTGAAGCAACAACTAAAACTGGTCAAATCAAAGAGGTGGAGCATGTCACCAGAGAGTCAAACTTCTATGATGCAGAGAAGACAAAGAATTTTCTGATGGAAGCAAGACTTCTAGATGCCCGTCCCCTGATAAATGTTTGCGATCGATTTGGTTTTGTACCAGATCTTACTCACTACTTGTATTCAAACAATATGCTGTGGTACATTGAAGGCTATGTCCAAAAAGTCAATCCAAGCAATGCTCCTTTAGTTGTTGGCCAACTACTTAATGATGATTGTCCAGAGGATTTCATTAAAGGTCTTATTCTGTCGGTTTGTTCTCTCCTTCCTATAGAACTGCTTGTTGAAGAGTGTGAGAAAAGGAATCGGCTTCGACTACTGACGCAATTCTTAGAACATCTTGTAAGTGAAGGAAGTCAAGATGTACATGTTCACAATGCCCTGGGTAAAATTATTATTGATACAAATAACAATCTAGAACACCTCCTTATGACAAATCCCTACTATGATTCACGTGTGGTGGGTAAATACTGTGAGAAAAGGGATCCAAATCTGGCATTTGTTGCATATAGGCGGGGCCAATGTGACGATGAACTTATTGATGTTACCAATAAAAATTATTTGTTCAAACTCCAAGCCAGGTATGTTGTTGAGTGGATGGAGCCCGAGCTTTGGGAAAAAGTACTCACTCCTGAAAATCCATTTAGAAGGTAACTCATTGACCAGGTTGTATCGACTGCTTTACCAGAAAGTAAGAATCCAAATCAGGTCTCTGCAATAGTGAAAGCGTTCATGACTATTGATCTCCCACATGAGTTGATTGAGCTCCTAGAAAAGATTGTGCTACAAAATTTTGATATCCTGTAGTGCTATTCAGGCCTGTGACGTTGGAGGAACAGAGAGGGATCAAAATTGAATATGAGCTGGAGTTACTACAAAAGAGGAGGAATCTTTATCTCTTGATACTTCTGTTGCATGTGACTCATGTGATCTCTGGTATCATGCTGTCTATGTTGAATTTAACCCAGAGTGTACAATTGAAAATACTTGGCTTTGCCCGAGGTGCAAAACAAGTGGGGTGCTGAAAGATGAAATATCTACTTTCTATCAAACTTCACCAGAAAACGATGTTCAGAATTCCCAGTCCAACAATGACGTTGTACTTAACAACAAAGTGTTAGTCCATGTTGCAGATGCAGAGGAGACAACTCTTGTTGTTTCAATGGTTGAAGGTGAAAACTGTGGTCAAACTACCAAGGACAAATTTGTAGAGGTTGCACCTGTTGAAGAGAAAAAATAAGCATATAGAGTATCTATGCAATTATGCACTGATCACAGAAACTTAATGCAACTTGGAGGAGTTGAGACAGTAGAGAAATTAGCAGATAATATAGTAACCATTAGTGCCTGCAAAGGTGGCTCAACATTTCCCGCCACAAATGATTCAACATCACTGTTGGTTGACGATTGTATTCATAAGCCTTCTATTTCATTTCCTGATAAAGAAATCGATGGCGCAAATACATTAGTGGGAAGTGAAATATCTCATTCTCTTGCAAATTTAGAGGACATGGCTAAGCCTAGTTCCTTGGTTGAAAACATTGAATTTTGTGGACTTGCGTCTGATGGTCATCATATTGTGGAATTTCCTGCTACTGCAAAGACACTGCAACATTCTTCCACCAGAAACACTGTAAGTAAAAGTGTTATAAGCAGTTGTGACTCAACAACAAGAACAAGGAGTGAAGCCTAGAAAACCAAGAGAGCACAACCAAGAATCAAATATCAAAGCTGGGGGTCATCAAGAACCTATGCAATTGTCACTGTCAGGGGATATATTGTTTGAAAATGGACATTGGAAGTATATTGATGTATTCCATAACCCCGAGACAAGATCATGGGAATGCCAGAAAGGGCTTCCTTTGATAGAAAATGATAAAGGGAAACAAGGGATAGAAGAAGCACAAGAATCCGAGTTAATGTTTGATCATTTGCAAATAGAGACGAAAATCATGGGAGCCAAAGATTCATCAGTCCTCAGAGTCTGTTTGGAGGAAGATGTTGGTGCCTTAAATCCAGGGAGTTGTAGGTCAGCTACAAGTAACAGAGGCAGGAATGTGTATTGAAGTAGAAACTCAAGTTCATGAATCAGATATTTCTACACTATGTCAATTTGTAAATGAGAAAAACCAGTACCTTTAAAATAAATGAAGCAGAGGGTTTTAGATCAACGGGTTTATCATCAATTGTTGAAGGTTTGCCAACACCAGCAGTCTTGGGTGCAGTAATTCGGTCTACACAACAGTTATATACTCAGCGGGATGGAGCTTCACTTGACCAACTTACCACACAGACAGAAGGTGAGGCAAGGGTAACTGAGACATGGCACTTGATGATGTTGAGTAGGAAATGGCCTGTGTCACTACACCCACCATAATAATTCTAGTCAGATTGATAGTAAATTGGCTAGTGATTTTGACAATCTCATATTGGATAGTATTTATGAAGATGCAATGGTTAGGAAAACTGCATACAGTGGACAAGGAGGCTATGAAAATAATTAAGCAAAAGAGGATGTTCAATCTCGATCAGTTTTCTTTTGCCACGGAGGACATCAATGATGCTTAAAATACAATGACAATCATGAAATCTGCCAACGAAAAACTTTGGAAAATAGCCAGATGATAAATTGTAAAGGCTGAATGACTCCATGCCCAAAACTAAAGGCACAGGGTCTGCCAGTTTCTTGGAGACCGCGCAGGGAGGTCTCCATCCCAGTTGGAGCCAGATGTTAGCGATAAAAAATGCACTAACATTTATGAAAGAATGAGGCCTAATATTGTAGGGAACATTTGACTAGCTGCCCGGGATCCAAATGAATATTTGAAAGCACCATTGGAAAGCTTAGGATTTTTAGATGTCGATCGACTATTCAAGCATGCAAAACAGACTCTCCATGACTGAGAAATTAGATTTTAAAAAAATCTGCGCTTTCGCCAGTTAACCCGTCTTGAATTTTGCTAGTTAGCTGGTGAAAGCTCCGCCTTTCACCAGCTAAGGAGCGGATTTTCGGGTAAATTAGCTGGTGAAATCCTGTCATGGCCAAAATAACCAAATTTTTTCCCAGATCGGGATTTTTTGAGTTTGAATGGTTTGAAACCACTTCAAATGGACATGTGTTGAATTATCAAGTCTAATTCTGCAAGATACCAGATATATAAAATATGCAGAACAGAAACGAAATGCTAGAAATAACAGAATAACAGTAAAATATCCAGCATAATCTTCACAATACACAGAAATGATATATGAAATAGCAACGGAAATAACACTTGAACATAAATAGCACTTGATTCAGATAGCAATGTTCACAGGCCTCTTCGAGGGGGCAACCTCCAATCGAGCAGCGCTCTGTTACAATAATATCCAAGCTAGGGTTCTCATACCCTCGACTCCTATTTATAC
>ML800440.1:163741-187115 GCA_009831015.1 Picea engelmannii | reverse complement strand
TGTCACTAGCTGACACCTATATGACTTACTCCTCCTTTGGGCTTGGAATGACTATTAGGTCTTGATATTGATATTGTATTTTTTTTTTAAATACCTACACAAAGGTGGAAATTGTGATGTCTTTCACTCTCTTCCCGTCGCTAATTCCACGTCCAAGACATCTCTCTTTCCACCTCCAATATTGTCGCTCCCATAGCAACCACATTGGAGCTAGTAACTCCTGGCCGTCGTTGTTTCCACCTGATGGACATCGTTCTTTCCACGTCCAAGAGTGTCGCTCCCATAGCAACCACGTCGGAGCTAATACCTCGTCCCGTCGGTCTTGCCACCTTCAAAACGTCTCTCTTGCCACCTCTGAAACGTCTCTCTTGCCACCTTAAGAACGTCTCTTTTTCCACCTTTGAAACGTCTCTCTTGCCACGTCTAAAACATCTCACTTGCCACATTTGCAACGTCTCACTTGCCACGTTTGAAACGTCGGTCTTGCCACATTTGCAATGTCTCACTTGCCATGTTTGAAACGTCGGTCTTACGACGTCCATATGGGGCTGGACAATCCAATTTATGATGACACGTGGTGTCATATAACGTCGCAATACAGACGAAAACTAGGTTGTCGGAAAAATGACATCCTGTGAAATGACGTTTGAGGGGGTTTGAGGTTTGTCAGTCTTCCGACAATAGAAAGTGGCAATTGCGTCTAACGCGCCATCGGAATTTGACCCAAATGCAGTAGTGTGCACTCTGATACCACTTTGTAACGTTCCCAGCCACCCAGGCTGGGTCACGCCACACAAAAATCTCCCCTTTTACAACTCTGATACCATAATGTAACATTCCCAGCCCAACAAAGGGACATTACAATATAAAATACACATAAAAAATGTTTTTTTTGCTAATTAATTAATTCTTTTACTGTTAGCTGATTTGTTGTAGCTTACAACTACGAAATTAAAACAGATTTAGCTAATTCCTATAACCATAAAATAGATGCATCTAAAGCATACCAAATTAACATAAATTCATCTTAATCATTCACACAACATCATATAAATCATTCTCATTTACACATAGTTCATGCACAACAATAACACATGTAAATAACTCAACAACAAGATAAAACACTTATCTTTAAACAAGGATTGTGCAACCAGTTACTTGGGACAAACGTTCCACCCAAACATAGACTGATTGTTCCAAATGTCAACAACTAGTCACCCTCAAGCTAAGACTAGTAATCCAAAAAATAGGGTGGTCTCTCACAATCCACTCGTAGCTCATAAAAATCACAACCCAACTGGTATTCTCCTACAACTATCCTGATTTTCCACCAACTCTCTTCCTCTTGACCTGTCCAACCCAAGGAATGTACCATTCATTTATCAGGGATAAACCATGGGATGTACCATCTATTTATCATTATTATCCCAAGGAATGTGTCATTTTTTTATTAGTTTTTCTCTGACACATGTAACTAGGAATCTCTCAGCTGGGAACTCAAGGGAAATTGATGCTAGGAAAATTATCAACAAACCAACAACAAACACTTGTTGTTTTAGTGCAACTCACACGATAGTTCACTCTCCAGGCCTGGAAACTTGGTTCTTCATTTTTCCAGCTCCAATTCGTTCCAATTACGCTCCATCATGCTCTAAAATTATCCCTCAATGGCTGCATCAACTTCGAGCTCTGTTTCTTGCTCTCTCCTTCCTTCCCATGCACAAGCTTGACTAACTAAAATTGTTGTCTCAACCCATATGAATTTCCTCTCTTTGGCTTTCCTTTCTTGACTCACACTCTTCCCCAAGCTGATTGTACTCAACCCCTATGTGCCCAATAACTTTGGGATGTGACCACTCACACCCACCCTCTTACATGTATTTAATGATTGGATTTGGGAACACTCAATAAAAAATTGGAAGGTTCATATACAATTAACAAATTTAGGAAAATGGGTTAAATTAATATACATGGGTATTTCCCCCCTGGGCCCCTCTTGGCCATTATCCTAGACACTCCCCCCTCTTGTGGATTAATTCAACCCCCATCTATTTCCCATGTCCCCTTAGCAGTTGGCATCACATTTATTTATTTATTTATTAAAGTATTGAAATACAATTCACATATTACATCACTTTGGCAGTAGCCACACATTATATTTGCATAAGAATTAATTAAACCGAGGATTATAGTGGGGATGTTACAAAGAGTTACTGTGTGGTTATTAGGATAGAGAGACATATGATAAAAGGCCAGTGATCCTACCATTGTAATATGTAATCACACTCGAATATTAATAAAAATACATCACTGCTATAGACGAACCAGACAAAAAGAGTATGGGGGATAGAACTCCACTAGAAGGAAAGGGGGATAAGGGTCTTAGAAGAGGGGCTAATCCAAGGGGGATTAAGTAAAGGAAATATTAGATTAATATTTTCTATTTCCTAAAGTCTCAAGTATGGGATATTTGTTTATCCTAAGTTCCTAATGATGAGGAATGTATCACCCAAGTGGGGGCAAGTGGGGATAGGGTAGTTCCCAACATGACAAGTGTCAAGTTGGGAACATGCATACTTAAAGTAAGAACTTAGTACATTTTGGGTATCATTCTCTCATTATTCACTCACTCACTCTGGTCATACATACACGCTGCCATCCATCAACCATACATGTACTTGGGAAAGATTTGGAAGCTGATTGTAACCAATAAACTTGGTAAATTACGTTGAAGAAGAGGGTTGTCAGGCCCGTGGGCATTTTGAAGAAGCGGGTTGTCAAGCTTGTGAGCATTCTCTCTAGGTTAGATAATTGTTGGGAATTGTTTCCTTGGGTTCCAAGCTGCATCTACAGGGATTCGAGACTTCCTGTATGACCTATTGTTGAAGCTCTGGAAGGGAAGTGAGACAATCGAAGGATCATTGAGCATAAAAGAGGTACACTTCCTGGGGTTTGACAGACTATGGGGAATGAGAGGATGCAGGTTGGTTGTTGTAGTTGGAACATTAGTCTGAGCATTTCTGCTGCTAATAGACCTTAGTTGTCTTAGGATTCCTTTGCCTTGGTGGAGTTTTAGCCCCAACACGGGGGTGACTTGTTGTTGAAAGTTTATGAGCAACAAAGTCTATGGATGGGAGGAAAGTATGAGGTTTGCACATAGTTGGTGACTTATTTACAAAAGATAAGTGTTTATTATGTGTTTGTTTTAATTAATGTGTGCTTATTTATCTATTTTTTGTTATGGGTATTTACTGTTTTAACTATGCATAAGTTTACATATTGTTGGAAATGCATTTACGTTCATATGAAGAGAATTTAAGTAATTAAATGGTATTAGAGAGTCAAAAAATTTATGTGGCATAGCTCAGCTTGGGGCTGAGAATGCTAGAATGTGGTATCATATCTCCAATTTCAATAGTGAGGTTGGATTGGACAAGATAACATAGCATTGAAGATAAAAAAAATTGTAGAGGTTTATTTTTCAAAGGATGTTCGCAACATGTTTGATGAAATTATTGCAGTGAAATTGGGGAAAATTCAAGGGTAATTTGAAAGATTTGAGCCCAAGAGTTAAAAATATTCAATTTCAATCTCTAATAGGGAATTTTTGGGCTTGTAAATGGGTGAATTCCATGAATTACAGTGCAACCATAACATAATTGGAAACAGTTGGGTGAAATTGGGAAAAATCTTGAATTTCTGCAGTGTACTTCATGGAGATTTCGACGTGGATGAGTCAAATTTTATGTACAGGATCAAAATTGGTCATATTGAGCTTAATTATAGATCTCTAATGGTGGATGAAGAAATAATTATGGAATTGGGCAATTTTGGAAAAATTCGAAATAGGCAAAATTGGAAATATTTGGGTATTTTTTCGTACGGTGACATCAACATGACGTGGGGGGCACATGTTAGTTGGCGTGGAAGAGGGGTGATGTGTACTGCCATGGTGGCAGGTACACAGTGGATATTAGGAATAGGTGTGTCAAGTGGTAGGTGATGTGGAGCCGCGGTGGTGGGCACCTGCTTGTCTAGTGAAACCATGAGTCTGAGACTCGCATAATCTTGATGCGGGGGGGTCCCCTGGTGGTTTTGGAAACCACTAGGGGTGAACAATACACTTGGATCTGAAACATCATCGAGAGGAAACCAGTGCTATTATATTGCGTACCCCCCTCCCCTGCTTTTGTTAACGGTCGGTGGATCGGGAGGGATCTCAATACAACTGTGACCGTTGATCCCGATCACGGTTGTTAATTGACACCCAAATCTCCACTATCTAATCATATGGACCTGCAAGTTGGAGTGAATGGGGAAATTTGTGTGGGATGGGACCCACCCATTCCCACAACCAATGTGTATATTCCACGTAGACAACCCGGGATTATGGAGGCCTGAAAATTAAGTAATGCACACCAGGAGAGGAAGGAAAGAGAGAAGAAGGTAAAATATAAAAGGTGTAAGGGTTGATGATGCAAGAAAGGATAGCCATAGGATGACATGGAATCATTCAATGGGTGTCAAGTGGATCAAGATGCCATGTTAGCTTCTCAATCAACTTAAATTTAGAGAAAATGGTGATGTTTGCTCACAAAATCAGGTATTTTCGGGGTCATTAAATTGCAGGCCACTTTTAAAGGACTAAACAACATTTTTAGGCAAATAAAAAACCACGAAAAATAGAGTGTATCAATGTACACAATGTTTGTTATGAACTATAAATATACATATAAATGGATATTCATAACATAATAATTAATTAATAATAATAACTATTAATACTGAAAGGACATGTCTCAAAGGACATGACTATTGGTTAAGGGAACCCCTGCGTGGGTATATAAGCAAGCCCTCATTCTCATTTGTTATCTTGTTGATCTTACCTTATCTATTCATATTTTATACATTATTTCTACATGGATTATTATGTTATATTCCAAGTATTTTGGATAATTCTTGTGTGAGCGAACTTTGTTCGTCTTGGAATATAACATAATAATCCATGTAGGAATAATGTATAAAATATGAATAGATAAGATAAGATAGATAAGATAGCAAATGAGAATGAGGGCTTGCTTATATACCCATGCAGGGGTGCCCTTAACCAATAGTCATGTCCTTTGAGACATGTCCTTTCATTATTAATAGTTATTATTATTAATTAATTATTATGTTATGAATATCTATTTATATGTATATTTATGTTCATAACATTTCTTTCCCCTTAAAAATGTTTTTTCCTTAAAGCATACTTTATGGAAGACTTAAATCTCTTGCTCTAGCTTGTAATTATTGTCTCGTGCTTCATTATTGAGTTAGTAATTGTTGAGGACCTGAGACGATAGGATCTTCTAAGTGCTGAGTGGAATTGTCGCATTGTAAAGGAGTCTGCCCATCCTAATTCGATATTTTGCATGGGGAGTTTATAGGGTTCTTGGAAGGAACTTGATGTATTTCGACTCCCATGATAGCTTCTACTTTGAGCATCACTTGTAGTGGAAGTAATAGTCTTCAACATACTGGTCATTTGTTTCTGTTGATACAAAGATTGGCTAAAGTATCGATTTTTGTGATTAGGATGTTGATAAGGCATCCTCAAAACTTGATCTTTACTTTGTATACTTGTAGCTTTTTCTTGATTAACTGTTGGAATTAATTTTTCTTCATATCTCTGGCTTGTTTGTACCTTGACATTTGAAAACTTCTTTACATCAGTGGGATTTGCCTCCTTTTGAGTTGTAAGGTTGATTGGCTCTGTCGTCATTTCCTTATCGACTAATGATGTTTTGTGATCTAGCTTTTCTTGTAAAGTCTTCTTATCATGCTTCAACTTTTTAATTTGTGTTAGTAAATTTTGATTATGAACCCTTAGGCATGAATTTTCTTCTTCATCTTCTGATTTGTCGACTTCATTTATAATATTTCGATTCTTTGGCTTTTCATCTTTCATCTTTTTAATTTGTTCAAGCAATTTTTTATTAAGGTTCTTCAAACGAGAAGCTTCTTCATCATTTCCTGATAATTTCATTCCGAGATATTGATTCTCTTGCTCCAACTCCTGGACACGTTGTTTTGTATCCTTTGACTTCTTAATTTGAGTAAGAAGTTTTTCACTATGATTTTTTAATCGTAATATTTCTTCATCTCGTTCTTGTAAGTCTTGGTCCATTTTTTGTCTTTTGGTATTTAGTTCTTCATTTTGTGCAATGAGTTCCCGAATACACTCTTTGAAGTAGCAATTATCTTTCTGTGTTAACCCATTAAAATATTTTTCCTTCTCAATTTAAAACTGTAATTTTCTATTGCTCACATTTTTTATTCACTTAATAACTCTTTCTTTCTTTTCTTTCTATTTACTTTAACTTTTTGAAATATCACTTTATTCTTGTACTTTAAATATTATTTAATATTTTATTTTTATTTTAAATATTATTTAATATCTTTTATTTTTTATATACAATTTTTTTTATTTTGTGAACATCTATAATTCTTATGTTTTTCCTTTCTATCTTTTTTTTTTCATTCTAATTGCCTTTTATATTTCTTGCTTCACTTTAATAATTTCTTTAAATCTCCTTTTATATATTTTGAAGGGCCTTTAAATTCCACTAATATATAATACTTTATTAATATATAATACTTTATTATTGTTTTTGTCTTTTAAGACTATACTTTATTATTGTTTTTGTCTTTAAGAATCCACGTGGTAAGTACACAAAAAAGACATTAATTTTTTTATATCTCCCTTATACATTTTGAATGGCCTTTAAGTTCCACTAATATATAATACTTTATTATTGTTTTTGTTTTTTTATGGATTTAAAAATATCTTCACTATTTTCCTTTTATAAAGTTTATGTTAAAATTTGACTCTTTAATTAACTTCCAATGTATACGACCCTTAACTGTATGGATATATACGGATGGCACAGTTTACTATTTTCCTTTTATAAAGTTTATGTTAAAATTTGACTCTTTAATTAACTTCCAATCAGGCCTGGAATTTCAAATTTACTTTACCTGTCAAGTGCAAATTTGATGACAGGTGTTCGTTTTTCATACCTATCATTTTACGTTTTATGTAGATTTATAAGTGTCAATTTTTTTTTATGTATACTAATACTCCTCTTCATTGGTGCCTCCGGGCTAGTTCTACAAATCAAGATACCCGGCAAGTTGCTTTTATATTTGAAGACAGACCTGGTTTAAGTTTCGTATGATCTTGAAGAACTGTAGTTTTGTGCCTAGAATAAGTGTTTGAATAATTTCTAAACATGTGACAGCCTTTTATGCTTACTATTGAGACACGGTGCTTCGGTTATGGTAGGGAACATATTAGGCTTGACTCCGGTCCATATGGCATCCAGTCATGGTCATGTTCAAGCATTACAGGTTTTCGCATTTAAATTTTTACACCTATATGAAAGAAGCTTTCCATTCCACTAATGGACTAAATAATTGATGTGATGTATACTTTTCTGATCTTTTAACTATTCATATTAAATCATTTAGACACATTAGGTTGGGATTTCAATCGATATTTTCTTCACAAGATGCTTTTGATTTATTAGAAATTTAATATTGTATGTTCATATATATTTTTGCAAATATAAAATGCAATTGAACTATTTTTTTCTACATTGCAGATACTTTTGTTCYGAGAYCCYGAARYTGTTGATATAGTTAYAGAGAYSAAKGAAACGCCCCTTTTTTATGYARTTAAAAACAATCATATTGATWGTTCTCAAMTTCTTYTTCATTATGGAKCAAATCGTCAAGCTTTAAACCTAAGGTGCCGTATTTTTTTATCTTATTCGATTCACTCTCGCATTGAAATTCTTTTGGAAATTAACTCTCTTCGTCCTTGTACTAGACATTAATGAAACCTCCCATCAAACATTACAGGAAGCAAAGGCTTATTGATTTGGCTAAGACACAGGAGATACGGGAGATGTTGAATTCTCAGTCCAGCTTAAAGTTTGGTGCGCATTATACGAATTGTTCCTCCCACCATATATATCTATAGATATAGATATAAATCATGTTAAACAAATCACCGTGACTCTTACACAGGTAAGCTAAAGGAGTATTTGCCGGGGCCCGACATCACTTGAGATCGCTGATTGGCTTGAAAATGAAAAATGACCATATATTTCTACAAAGCATCTCTTTTCTAAAAATGAAAATGCAAATCAGATTCAAGAACGGGATGACGAAAGGTAATTATCTATTGACCTTCCAAAAATTTTACTCAATTCTGAGTCCCAACATTTTAGGTTCGTGCCAACCTAAATTGCTTGAGAAGTTTTGACCAACAACAGTTGTTTGGTACCTATCAGTGTAAATGTGCCCATATACACCAAGACAAAGATTTGCAGATACTACGAATCACCTGGAGGTTACGTGAGGGGGGATAAATGCTATTATGCGCACGGGGAAGGAGAATTAAGACGAGTCAAGATGCTACCTGCAGACGTAAAACAAGGGAGTGTTTTACAAACAAGCGAGAGGTCTAATAAGGTAAAGATTATTCCAATGAATAACAAAATATTGTTTGCTCATGATTATTCCTTCAAATGATTTTCAATAATGTTATTCTAGTTATTTTATGAGTCACTATTTTGCAAGCAGCGCGTACCAGAAGATTTGAACAGGAAGGTGTTTATTGGAGGCCTATTTCTATTAACTACCTGCAACTCTGAGGATCCTCATTTTTATACAAAAATTGTGCACATAAGAATCGAACTGGTTGATCCGGCCTAGAGTTACATAAATAAGATGACAGCGGCCTGAACACTGGACAAAAGATTGAACAAGACATTTGAAAACTTACCAGTGCTGTCAGTCTGCTGGATACGATTCGTCGAGCAGGCCTGAAATTTCCTTCACCGGGTTTCCCTCAGCGACCGCCCCCAACAAACTATAAACCCATAAAATGTTCACAACTTCACCATAGACGCATAGATGCGGCAGCAGCAGGAAAGAAAGCAGGAAAGCGGGAAAGCCCCCAACAAAATATAAACCCATAAAACATTCACAACTTCACCATAGACGCGGCAACAGCGGGAAAGAAAGCAGGAAAGCGGGAAAGCAGGCCTTCTACGGGGCAGAGCAACATTGCGTTTTGCGGCGGGCAGAACCTACGAACCATCACTTTCCCTCACATGTTGGTTCGAGGAGGAGCTGGAACGCTCCAGGCTCCACTGATCCAGCCTCCGAACAGCGAAGACGGATCTAGAGCCAAATTTTCAATAATCAATTAAACAGGAGACTAGGTAGTAGCCTGTAGGTAGTAGTCTGATCAAAATTTATGGATTAATGTTTATTGTGGTGACACGCAAGCGCGGGTAGCTGATTAATTTATTTCATAAAACTGCTTCAACGGTTTCAACATAAAGTCTGTGTACGCTTAACGGGAGTGATAGCCACACTAAACCACGGGTCCAGTAAAGTTATGGAGTATCACTGGCCTGATAGACCTTCAAACAGGACACGTATTCAATCTATGAACAGTGAGCGGTGAGCCTGTCCTGGAAAGTAGTAAATGTATGCAAGCAAAACTGTCTCATTCTATAAAACAGTACATCTATTCCAGCTATCATCGGCGTGCCATTCTATAAAACAGTGGGCATGCTGCATGTCTGTGGAAAAAAAAAACAGTGGGTGTGTATTCAAGTTGTCCCGACATCCTATGAAATAATACACGTCCTAGCCTTCAAGTCGCTCCAGCATCCAACTTCCAAGTGACGAGTCTGCAGCCTTCCACGTCATGCCTACTACCTAGCCCTACTACTTATCCCGTATACCTACTAGAGATTTTGACGGGCATTGGAGGCAGTTACACGTCAAACTGACAGGTAGACAATTCTCATGCCAGTCAGTAATGACGTGTAAATTTTATTGCCCAGTGTCAAATACGGGCTAAGAGGTAAAAAACGGGTAACAACCTGTCAAATTCCAGGCCTGCTTCCAATGCATATGACCCTTAACCGTACAAATATGTACGGATGGCACCGTTTGATTATTTAATTGCCTTTGTACGAAAATGTGCACAATGTTTTTTTAATCGGTGAAAATACGAATGTAAAATTGTACAGATTTACTTGAAGCATATGATCTTACAACATGTATGGCAACAGGTACAATAGATGACAGAGAATCGTACGGACCATTAATTCACGGGTNAACAACAACGGCTGCTCAAATTGGCGACTGAATGTACAGCTTGTACGGTGGATAGAATTTGAGGCTGCCTAGAAACTGCAGCAGAATTTATTTAATAATTTTTTGTTTTAATAAAATTCTTTTAGTAATTCATCTTTCTTTATTTATGGTTTTCTTCGAATTTGCAGCATATTTATAATTTTTTTTTAGACTTCAAAATTTGCAATGGAATCAATTTTTTATTTATTAAATCTCTTTTGATCTGCAACAAATTGTGTTTTTTCAATAGATTTTTAAATGGCCAAGAGCCTGGTTGGTGGTCAAAGACCAGGACTTCTCAGAGAAACTCTGAGACTATGGGCTGGCCAAAAGCCGGATCGAGACTTACTCTGATACCAAATGGGACGAACAAAGTTCGCTCACACAAGAATTATCCAAAATACTTGGAATATAACATAATAATCTATGTAGGAATAATGTATAAAATATGAATAGATAAGATAAGATAGATAAGATAACAAATGAGAATGAGGGCTTGGTTATATACCCATGCAGGGGTGCCCTTAACCAATAGTCATGTCCTTTGAAACATGTCATTTCATTATTAATTGTTATTATTATTAATTAATTATTATGTTATGAATATCTATTTATATGTATATTTATGTTCATAACAATGTCTTTGCATCTCAAATGAAAAATCTTGGAGAGAGATTTCTAACAAGCTAAATTGTTCGTCAAACGAAGCCTACATGAGGGAGCTACAAGCTAAACAATGCATGGTAAAATTTTGGGTGCTAGTTTACTTCGGGGGCCATAACTGCCTGCTCAGAGGTTGGATTGGGGTACATGTGTTATGAGATAAATCTCACAGGGATCTCACGTGATAGATGGAAAGATATCCCTAGGATCTTCCTATTGATCCTAGATAGAAAGAAGGATAGATTCCTATTGATTTCCTAGACTCAACCAGATGTATTCATAATTAACCTAAGAGAGATAGAAAAAGAATACCTAGATCTATAGGTTATCCTTTGTATATCCCAACTAATACATATCAAAATTTGTAGCTCCAATATCCGCAATCTTCTTTCTGCACACAAAATACAAGCAATGCCTCTCCACTTCTCTATTTGGTGTTAGAATCCTAGATCTAGTTGTGTCTAATCAGATCTATTGATAACAATATCAAATCCAAATATTTGCAAATGAAATACAAACATATTCAGGGGGAAAACAAATGATCTATTCATTAACATGGAGAAATTACATCAGTTCATACCTTGAATGTTGATTCTTCCCTCCTAGTTCCAAGTTCTCGGTGCTCTTTCTTATCCTCTTGAGCTTCTCTCTCTATTTTTCCAGCATAACTACCATAAAAAATATTCTCCCCATCTCCTTGATTTGGCCTCTTCTTATAGGATTTTAGAAGAGATTGGAGACATGCTTCATGACATGTGAATTAGGTGGATACAAGTCATGGATAGGTGGATACAATTAATGGATATCTTGATATTATGTGAACTAAGCAATTACAAGTCATATATAGGCTTGATGGCATGTGAACTAAGCAATTACAAGTCATTGATAGGATTGATGACATGTGAACTAAGAAATTACAAGTCATGTACATGTTTTATGCTTAATTATCATCTTTTGCCAACCTATTATGAACTTTCTTTTCAATTACGAGTTTATTCTCAATTGTGAAATAATTCTTATTTCATAATTATGAAATTGTGACAAAATAATTATTTCCTTGTGAAATAATTATGAGAATTTTACTCAATCATGTAATTCTAGCCTCATAACATCTAATGACATGCTTGCACAACCTATGGTGGAAAATACAATTATAACAACATGAGCAGTCTACAAAAATATATTGAGCCATAAAATACAACCATGGAGTTAAATTAAAATTTTGGGTACCTAAAAGTGCACAAGAGGACGTAGAAGACACCTGTAGCAATTAGGGCTAAAAATATAAATTTGCCTTAAACTTCAACAGGATAGATATAGCAACCTAACGCTTAGATAAAGGTGAAACTTGGTCAGAAAGTCCAAAATATGATCATGAAGGAAATCAATTGAGCTCCTATACAAAATATGAAGGATCATGTGAAAAGATTCATTAGCATAGCTAAAAAGTGCCCCTGGTTGAAGGGTGTATAAGAGAAGTAAATGGGTACTGGACAAATGGCCATAATTTTCTAGTCAAGACTCAGAATTGAGAAAGAAAGTAGTCATTGGAAAGGTATTGGATACACGAGTCTAGATAATCACCCATAAATGTGAATTGGCAAGTCAAATTCACAAGAAATTAGAAAGACTATTTTTGGTGTATTTTAAAGGCATAATGGTGCATGAATTGATAGATTTGTTAAAATTATTATAGTCTAGCAAATCCTATTACCTGCACATTTTGTAGATAGATCAATACAAGATCAACAAAGAGACCAGAGGCATGGGAGATGCACATAGGACTTAAAACCACGAGGATGATTTCAGGGGGTTGTTTGTTAGTAAGGCTAATGCTGGGACATAATCCAATGGGCATGGAGAATCCAAGTAGGAGAGCATGAATCTGGTGGAAACTATAAAGAGTCTCCAAAGAGATGTTCAAAGTTATAAGGATGATAATGAGAGGCTTATGAAAGCCAAAGAACAACAAGATGACATCAACATCAGGTTGTTGCAAAGCTTGGACAAAATAGAGAAGAAAGTGGATAAGGGGACATATTCAAGCAAGTCAAAGGGCCACAGGTCTCATGATAAAAGAATAGAGTCCAAAAGTGTTGATAGGAATCACCATCATTGTATGATTACCGGTCATTACTGTAGAAACTGTCTGATTACCAGTGATTGAGTTATACTGTTAACATACACAAGGGGACCCACCAATGATGAAGATGGACCCCAAGGTACCCAATACAATCTAGTGAGTGTGAATAGATGAGCTAGTGTTGAACACTGTAGAATCAATCTATCAGAAGTCAATGATGTAAACCCATTGTCGATCATGAGGAGGCCTGCCACTAAGGACTACAAGCTCCAAGGTACCAATTGGTTTCTATATCCCTCTCCTAGATAATGTTGTAAATTTGATAGGAAGAGATATGTTTAAGGAGGGCCTTAATGTATCCCCCATCAATCGACAAAAAACATACACTGAGATATGGTGTGAAGAGAGAGTACCACTAAGTACAACTGACACAAGGATGGCCGACTTGGAAAGTAAAAAAAATAAAAAATGGATGAATCAGGCTTAAAATTCCATTGAACATATAGCATGACACAATGGTGACTTGACACCAAGACGCAAGAGCTGGACGAATATAGTGCAACAACACATGAGGCATCGAAGCACTCTCCATAATGAATGGAAGAGTAAGTAGTTGGAGGAGAATCTATGACTCATATTACTGGGATGGATCCTGGGAAAGCTAAAACCCAACTATATGACGAGGAATCAAACATGTTCCATGTTCAAGGGTGACTCAACTGACGTTTCCATTTTGAGAATAGACCAATGGTGAAAAACCCCCCACTCTTTTTTTTTAATTTTTTTTAATTTGTTTTTTTCGTCTCCTTCATGGTTTAACGAGCACGAAAGAATGACACAAGTATGATCAATATTCTTCATGTTTTAACGAGCATGGAAGAATGACTCAAGTAAGATCGATAGTGTATTTTTCATTCAGTTTTAATGAGCCTGAAAAAAAGTTAAAAGTGTACTCATGATGTGTCTTTTTCGTGTCCTTTAATGAGTCTGAAAAAGAGATAAACGTGTAATCGATAGTGTCTTTTTCGTTTCCTTTTACGAGTCCAAAAAAGAGATAAAAGTATACTCAGAGGGAGATAACAAGTGGCTTAACAACATGCTACTATGTTCAAAGTGCATGGAATTGACCTTAAGCAAGATGAGTGAAAATGGTACATGCAAGTGAAGTCCACTCTTAGCAGTTATTCTTTGCCTGGGTAGGGGGATGCAAAACAAAGGCCAAATAATGAAAGAGGCGGATTCTCAAGGCTACTGCAATAACAGTAAGTGGGATATGAAAAAAAACAGTGCAACAACAGTGATGCAAACAACAAATGCATAGGAAACAATTAAGAAAAAATAAAAATGTTCAAGAACCCCCACAAGATATGGCCATAATATAGATGAAGAGAGGAAAATGAGACTCAATCTTCAAGTCATGACAGGGCTAAAGGTGGGATCCCATGGATACAAAAAAATGCAGTATGGGCACCCAATGTAAATATGAGTGCTAACCAAGGCGCCCATGAAGGGTAGGCACTACCGAACCAGATACAATGTGCAAAAGGAGTGGCTAGTGTTGCAACCAACTGGGTTCAAACCAAAGGAATATTGTTGGCAGTATGGATGGTTAATAATGCAAGGTGGAAAATGCAGGGAAAAACCTATCCCTATATGCCATTTTAGAAACATGTACCTCAAGTTTGGTGTATGTTGTCATGTTTGTAAAAAAAGTCTCGTAATCCTGTCAACACATGTAAACTAGATTATGGGGTCAAAACGTGTAGTGAAATCTCAAAAAAAGAAAATATTTTTGGATTTTTTGGATATGAGAAAAGCACTCACACCACACACCTATGTACAAGCAACTACACATCTTGATTCCTTACGCCAAGTAGATCACATTGCAAGGCTCAGGCCAATGATCTTTTTTATAATTAATGAACTCATGAGCCAATGTTGGCATCATATGGCACACCATGTTGGGGCCATTCCACATAGGAATTAATTTTTTCATAGGGTGATACTCATTGTGAGTAGTCTCATGAGCTAGGGAAGCTCCTTGATAGGATCCATCAAGACATGAAGGAAACACAAAACATGAATCTTTGATGGAAGGGGAAGAAAATAATTTGGTGGTAAGTTCTGAAAAAGATAACCAAGGTAGAAAAGGATCAAGAATGGGAGGCCTACTAGATTTCCAAGCCAATTCCCCCAGTCTTGGATCAAGACTCATCATGTCAACTCTCATCAGTTACAAACTAGGGAGGATGGATTCTCGATGATTCTCACCTTCCTTGGGCTTATCGATGGAAGCCATGACTTCCAGGATGTCATGTGAACTTGGAGAGTCAACAACCCATATAGGTGGAGTAGGTTGATTACACTTATTATGAGGATGGTGTTGCTGACCAATATCATTGGATGTTGATGGGATTGTCGAATCGACAATCTCAACCGAAACATGCGACGTACTAGCTTCATATGATTCAACATCATCATTACGAGGTACCACCCAAGCATCAATAGACCCAAGGGATCCCTTGTTAAATGAGGAAATCATGTTGATAGGAGCGATATGGTCAGTGGGAGACGATGGGGGGGGGATATTCCCATGAGAAACGAATCTTTGAACATTCCCACATCGAAGTTCATATAATACTACATGGTACCACCAACAAAGGGTACATTTGACCCTGCAGTGGATCCAAGGTTTGGGGTATAGAACACAAGTTGATCGATCATAACAATTTTCCCTTGGTGTGGGAAGTATAGGACCCTAAATACCGATGAGACAACTACAGTCATCTTGTAGAACTAAGTATGCCTGAGTAACAAATTATACTCAAGAGGTGTGTTGATAACCTCCACATCAACATAGATAGTCTTGAGACCACCTAAATCAAAGGGTAAGGCGATGATTATTCCATGGGGTTGGAACATGTGTCCATCAAATTCCTTCAATAGTGTTGTTGAGCTTAGGAGAGACAAGGGCCTTCCAACAAGAAATATACATGATGCAAGTCGAGGCTCCTTCATCCACCATTGTCTGATAGATGTTTTTCCTCAATGATTTTAATATGATCTGAAAGGCGACCTGATGGGAGAGCCTATGAGTAACCTAAGAATAATAAAAGGTCATCAAACTCAACTCTAAGGGATCAACCCCACCTATGGTAGACAACAAGGCTTTCCACTTCACTGGGAAGGTTTGGAGGACTTCAAGTGCAGACATGGCACAAGATTCTTGGGCTAAGTCTTCCACAATACTATAGTTGTGGGCAGCCTGAGTGTTGGGATTATGCGTCGTGTGTCGAAGAACACCCTTCGGGGGGAGAATAAGTGTGTCAAAAGATGGCTTCTCTATCTATAAAGGTCCACCAAGCTAGGATGAAGATACTGGCTCATGCACAACAATGATATGTTCGGATGTGTTATAGTTCTTGTCTCACGTTTGTGAATTGAGCGTTTGGTCACACATAAAAATGGTAGCATTCAAGGAAGACTCCTCATGATGAGGGGTACCTGTTGTGCCCCCTTGTGGAGGGGTAGGATTTGTGGCAACCATGTTTTGAGGCTTATGGTGATTCATTCAAAACCCTTTTTGAGCAACAAAATTATTCAGAAAATAAGAATATGAAGGGTTTTTTGATTCACTCAAAACCCTGCATAGTAAAAATTTAAATTTTACTGTTGATTTTAATAATATTTTTTTTTACAATTTGTATCTCTATTTAGATTTAATTAAAATTCAAAAAAAAAAAAAAATCATACTTAAATTAAACTCTTGTTTCTTCTTGGTTATGTGACTACAAAATTTCACCTTACGGTTTAACTCCCTCTATCACTTCACAATTACACCCTCTATCACTTCATAATTACAACTTTTCATTTTAGGCACTTTATAATTAATGGTTTTATGTTTCCATATAAAAGATGTTTGACATGTGATGCATCAGATCCAAACCCTTTCGGCACTGTCACATTTAAAAAAAAAATGTTTTGAGTAATCAGTGCATCTGATTAAATCTAACGCACCGATGCGCTTTCATATAAAACACATTGGCAATGTTGCAACATAATTAAAAAAATTCGTTCATCGATGTGTAATTTTATTTGTTCGTCGTATTTTTTTTTTCATTTTTTTTTTCTATTGGAGTGATGTTGATAACTATACATATCGCACCGTTGTAATTTATAGGTTTAAAAAAATCTATTTTTGTTATCTGTGTGTTTCATGTATGGAACACACCTGTGCTTTTATATTATGAAAGCTCACTGGGAATTTTTTTTTTTGCAGAAAATTATGTGATTTATTTATAAAATATATTTAATAGCTCGTGTATTGAATGGTATAGGATACATATTGATAAAAAAAATGTGTGATAATAGTTCAAGTACAACAAAAATTATGATCGACACAATGATAACACATCCAAAAAGACAAAAAAGACAAGTTCTTTGTAAATTCTATACAAAATTAATATGTTAAAAAGACAAGTTCTTTGTAAATTCTATACAAAATTAATATGTGTGAACTATATGTAAGTTTAACTATTATGTATTGGTTAGTGTGTGTCCTGTAGAGCCATAAAATGAGGAAGCTCGATAAGATTCTTTGTGATCCAAGTGTAGAAGAGCATAAAAGCTTGATGGAAAAATTGCAAAAGGAAGAATTGAGTGAATGAAAAAAATATATTCAATATGAGTTCTTTTTTTATTTTTCATTAATAATATACTTAAAAATATTAGATAACATGTTTCAAACAATCTATTAATTCACATATGTTTAATGTTCTACAAGGACCAACAACGAAGGAACTGAATGTCATCCTAAGAAAATAAAAATTATAGAAGATGTAAATGATGATGAATCGGTCCTTAGTTCATCTGGAGTGGTGTTGGAGGTTAATGAAAGGGGGAAAAACTTTTATAAAACTATGAGGGATATAGTGGAACAAACGTATAGACGTACTTTCTACTTACAATATAGAAATCAATCCAATGATTCCAAGAACCAGGGTATACCTAAACTACAAGAAGCGTTTCCAAAGAATGGTCAATGAGACCTGCGAGAATTGCAATAGAAAAAACATACAACACCAAAAAAGAATCATTCAAAAAGTAATATTCCTAAAAATGCTTTTCTAGAATATGTATATATTACTACAAACCATTCCTTTATTAATATCAATTTTTTTATATTTAGTTTTCATATGTCAATATAAAAATAGTTTATTGTCATGTTACTTTTTTCAGGAAGATTATGAAAATCCCAAAGGATCAACGCGCTGATATCCAAAATATGCCAATAAGAATGTTGAAAAAAGTGTACAAGGAGATGGTAAAAGAAATGGACATAATTGCATCGTAGGAGGAACCATCTCAACAACAACAATGTGATTCAAATGTATGAAATCATTGACATTTTCTATTAGGTACATATAAATAAATAATTTAGAATTAAATATTAATTTTCAAGTATTTTCTTGCAGAAAAGAAAATAAAATGGAACCCATTTAGCACATAAAATAGGACAACAAGGAAGAAAAGGGTTGATAACAAAGTTTGTGAGTAATTGTTATTTCCTTATAACATTAACTTAAGATTTCATTTTTGTATATTTTAATTTGTTTTACGGCATCCATCCTTGAATGTGTTCAAACATGTGCTAACATACAAAGAAGAGTCATCGTAAGAATTGATTGACATCGAGTTAAGTAAGAGTTGTGAGTATATGTTAGCATATCAATAATTGATTGTGGAATTTGTAAGTATCTTATGTTGTTTTACTTCTGTCATTTTATAATTGATGGAACAAAAAAAATCTTTTATATTAAATCTATGATTTATTATAGGGTATAAAACTTGCAGGAAACAAAGTATGGAAATGTGCCAACAGAAGAGTTGTTGACATAAGGCATGAGATTTCGTTTTGAAAAAATGTGTATTATTCAAGACTCAATTCTCCCTATGGTATGTCGCTTTTCAATTTACATTCATGTATATTATTTATTTCAATTTTCACTATTCTCACTAATGTAGCTACACTCATTACACTTTATTTTTCTTTTTGTAGATAGAATCATTTGAAGAAGAAGAAGAAAATCGAGACAATCAACAAAACATTCGACCAAATAACCCAAGTCATGGAAGTAGTTCGAGCACTGACAACAGTTCCAACGAAGAATGATAATCAATATATTTGGATATCAATGCAAGATGTTGTATTTTTTGAAATAATTGTCTGTGAAAATCAAACATTTTGTTTAATGTAATGGACATAATGTCCCAATTGAAAGAGAAGGGGTTACCAATAAGTGTCGACCAATTTTGTACGACAAAGAGCCTATTATTCATATATAATAAAATATCTTTTATTTTATTTTATTACGTTTCCAATGTTGTTGTGAAATGTTACATCGTTGATTAAATATATGGATGACTAAATATTATAATGAAGAGATGTGAAATCTGATGATATAAAAAATTAATCCAAACATCATATCCAAATGCACTAATCAAAATTTAATTTATATGAATACTATTATAAGATACATGTCAATTTTTTTATGAACAATGGAATTAAAAAATAACAATAATTGTGCATTGTCACAGGTCGGTGTTTCTAAAAAGCGAAAACAACAACCATTGTGTTTAATGATAAACAACACCGATGCGTTTCAATATAAAACACACCGATGCCGTAATTAAATTCTCTTCGGTGATGATATACAAGGAACCAACACTGATCTTAATACTATTTTAACCAACAATTATAATAATAAAAAACCTTTATCGATGCTTTTAATTAATAAACGCACCAGTGCTTCTATATAACACTTCCGCCTTGGTGCATTCTGAATATCGTGCATCGGTAGGTTTTTTTTTAACGCATTGATGATGGTAGCATAGATTCTCCCAGTCCTTCTTCTTATTAAGGCATCAATGCATTATTACTTATAAGAGCATCGGTGCCCCAATATTTTTTGGATGGCCCCGGTTCTTTCTTGTGAATGTAAGCACAGATGCTTTAAGTTAGAGAACACATCGGTGTTTGGTATCAAATATTTGACTGGTGTGTTTTTTTTATTAAATCACTCATGCGTTATTTTGTATAAATGCACTAGTGCCCCAATATTTTAGGACTCGCCCGGTGCTTTCAGTGTAATGTAGGAACCAATGCTTTATGTTTGGGAATGCACCGATGCATATAGACCATGAAGGAAACCGATTAGAAAAACATCTTCTACAACCTCCGCCCGCCCATATTTTTTTAGTTATTATGAAGTTTTGTTATAATATTCGCAAAAACATCTGCTACCAAAAACAAATGTTTTCACGGAGTTTTTTTTGACAATTTTGTAACACTAAAAACCATTGCTATAACCTCCACTAAAGGGTCTTTTCCTTATAGTGATGGTGCATGAATTGATAGATTTGTTAAAATTATTATAGTCTAACAAATCCTATTTCTTGCACATTTTGCAGAGTCAAGGGATAATAGACCAGTATAAGATCAACAAAGAGATCATAGGCATGGAAGATGCACAAAAGACTTATAACCATGAGGATTAAATCAAGGGGTTGTGTGTCAACATGGGTAATGCTGGGACATAATCCAGTAGGCATGGAGAAACCAAGGAGGAGAGCATGAATTTGGTGGAAACTATAAAGAGTCCCCAAAGAGATGTTCAAATCTATAAGGTTGATAATGAGAGGCTTATGAAATCCAAAGAACAACAATATGGAATCAACATCAGGTTGTTGCAAAGCTTGGAAAAAATAGAGAAGAAAGGGGATAAGAGTCAAACTCAAGCAAGTCAAAGAGCCACATGTCTCATGATAAAAGAAGAGAATCCAGAAGTGTTGACAAGAATCACCATCACTCACCAATACATTCAGTTAGGAGAGCACATAGTAGTTCAATTCCATCTCCTATCAAAAAGCATAAGAGGAGGTCTGGAGTAGATTAACTACAAGGAGAAATGAATAATATCAAACCTCCTACCTTTGATGGTGAACACAAGAAATATGAGGATGAAAATACTTAACTGTTAGGAATGAGAAAACACTTTCAATTGAATAATTACTCCTCACATGCAGAAGGAAGAATTTTCATTTACTAACTGAAGGAAAAAACATCCATGTGGCGGGACTAGTTTGTATAAGTAAAACACATTGATGAGAAAAGGTTACTTGGAAGGAATTCAAAAGGTATTTTAAAAATAAGTACTTAACCAAGAATTATTATGATAGAAATATGAAGGATTTTTTCAGAGTCAATCTTGGGAGTATGACCATGGATGAGTATGAAAGGAGATTCTTAGAGCTATTGAACTATGTTGACTTCATCAAGGATGAACAGGTCAAGATTGAAAGGTACCTGAGAGGGCTGTGATCAATTTTCAGTGATAAGATATAGTATGATGATCCCGAGACATTGGAGGAAACCACAAGGAGAGAAAAATTCCTCTATGATCGACATAGAGGAATATCAACATTTCAAAAGGCTTAGGAAGACAAGAAGAAAGGAAATATGGGGCAGAGGAAGAAGGGGACCATGCCACCATTCTTCAGAACTAATTATTAGGGAAAACCAACTTCCAAGGAGCTCATAATGAAAGAAAAAATGGGGAAAATACCAATGCAACAACCTATTAAATGTCGGGGTTTTGAATGAGAGCATATGTACATAGATTTCCCTCACAAAGGAGAGAAAGTGAATAATTTTCACAATGTACAACAAGTTGATACAATTGAGGACACATGACGAAACGTACTGAGGATATACACAACCATGGATAAAAAAAAAAGTTGAGTTTCAGTCTCATATGATTGAAGTAGAAGGTAAGATCAATAACCAACCCATTTCTATTTTAATTGATTCATGAGCTAGTCATATTTATCTAGATCCTAAGATGGTGGAAATATTTCATTTTCCAAGAATCAATCTTGGGAAATCTTAGCTGGTTCATTTATCTACAAGAGCTAAGAGAAGATTTAATAAGATGGTTAAGGAATGTCCAATGGACATGAATGTAATGAGCACAAAGGCATATTTGAATATCATACCTTTGGGTTCATATGATTGCCTCATTGGTATGGATTGGTTGGACAAGCATCATGTTGTCCTAAATTGCTACAATGAAGCATTTGTTTGCTTGGATGAGGAAGGGAACTTGAGAGTAGTTAAAGGTATTCCAAGGGTAGTAACTATGAAAGAAGTTTCTGTAGAAATTTCAATACACTTAATGTATGTTGGAAATATGGCTATAGCAGAGATGACGCAGACGGTCACGGTTGTCATTGATGATGGCTATAGCAGAGATGACGCAGACGGTCACAGTTGTCATTGATGGCAATCGGTTGGTTATGGAGCACGCACAAGAGATGTTGGAATTGATGGCAATCAGTTGGTTATGGAGCACGCACAACATAAGCTGGAACACAGATGCTGAAACACAAATGTTGGAGCACAGATGCTGAAACACAAATGATGGAACACAGATGTTGAAACACAAGTGTTGGAACACAAATGTTGGAACATAGAAACTGGAACACAGATGCTAAAACACAAGTGATGGAACACAAATGCTGGAACATAGAAACTAGAACACAGATGCTGAAACACAAATGCTGGAACATAGATGCTGAAACACAAGTGCTGGAGCACAAATGCTGGAACATAGAAACTGGAACACAGATGCTGAAACACAAGTGCTGGAACACAAATGCTGGAACATAGAAACTAGAACACAGATGCTGGAACACAAATACTGGTACACAGATGTTGAAACACAAGTGTTGGAACACAAATGCTGGAACATAGAAACTGGTACACAGATGCTGAAACACAGTGATGAAACAGAGCTGGAACACAGAAGCTGAATCACAGATGCTGGAACTTATGTTGAAACGCAGTGCTATAACAACTGAAACACAGTAATGTTACATATGCTGAAACACAGTGTTGGGCTGAAACATAGTGCTGGAAACTATGTTGAAACAATCCTAGATCTTTACTGATAAAACGCACGCCTTAGCCACGACCATGACTAGCAGCAGAAGTTACCAATCGTTTTTCTTTAAGAGACAGCACGAATGATGCCATTCACAATGCGATTGGTGTGGCCAACATCAAATGGCTATAATGCACAATCAACGGAGCTTGACATCGCTAAATCCAGTTTTTGCAGGTGTCCTTCATCTGCTTTGACAAGTCTAGAAGTTTTCGCCAGTTGGGTTTCTCTAATCACTCTGGACGGTGGAAGGACTTTCAGTCTAAAATTAGACTGGTAGTTAAGTCAGGAGGAACACAGCGGTGCATGAGGTGGCATGCGTAGAGAAGGCATGCAAAGAGCCAGTTCAGAAAATCAGGGAGAATGCTGGCATGCGAAAAGCAGAAGAAAGAATGAAAGAAAGGGAAACTGCAGTTGGAGT
>ML800440.1:139543-162488 GCA_009831015.1 Picea engelmannii | reverse complement strand
TGCATGTTTAGTTACAACTAGTACAACTGATCTTAACTCACTTAACTACACTTATAATTCTGTTACAAATCCAACTCACTCAGTTATGAATGAAATAATAGATTAGTATTTATTGTCCAATTTATTTAAGGGAAAAATAAATTTGACACATGTTTCTTGTTGACTTTTCAACACTCCCTCTCAACAAGAAAGGGATTATCCTTCACCCCAATCCTGTCTCTATGATATTCGAATTTTCTCCTAGTAAGCGCCTTCGTCAGAATATCCTCATCTTGATCTTCCATAGGAATGTATTGAAGCAACATGATCTTCTGCTGCACACAATATCTGAGATGATGATACCAGATATCTATATGCTTAGATCTGTCATGAAATACAAGATTAATCGAGATTTTAATGCAACTCTGATTATCACAATAAATCACTGTCAGATCTAAATGAGAACCAAACAAACCAACCAAGATCTTCCTCATCCAGATAGCCTCACATGCAGCTTGGCTCGCTGCCATGTATTCCGCTTCCATTGAACTAAGTGCCACAAATCTCCATTCCCTGTTGTACCAAGAAACAACTGTAGATCTGATACTAAATATCCCCCCTGATGTGCTCTTTATGTCCATTGGGCTGCCCGCCCAATCTGCATCTGTGAAGCCATGCAACTTCACCTCATCTGTCTATCTATACCATAATCCATACTCAGATGTTCCCTTCAGATATCTCAGGACATGTTTACCCACCTTCCAAAAGAGTTTGGTAGGCTTAACCATCGCTTGAATTATTTGGTTAACCGCATAGCAAATGTATGGTCTCGTGTTCACTAAATACATTAGTGAACCCACTAACTGTCGATAGACAGTAGCATCCACTACTTCTCCAGAAGTAGCATCCTCTTTCCTCCAGTTTCCTGGAAGAGGAGTATCCATGGGTTTGCATCCCTCCATGTGAAACTTACCCATTATCTCTCTTGCATACTTTCCTTGAGACAAAAAAATTTCACCATCTCGCTGCCATATTTCCAATCCAAGGAAATAATGAAGAAGGCCCAAATCCTTCATCTCAAACTCCTTTGCAAGGTCCTCCTTGCATGAGTGTATCAACTGCTCATCACCCGTAAGCATTAAATCATCAACATAAAGCACAATGATTAAAATCTTACCCTCCACCACAATTTGGTATAGGTTTGCATCTGCTTCACTTTTGGTGAAGCCCAATCCGGTGAAATAACTGTCTATCGGAGTGTACCAAGCACGAGGTGCTTGCTTCAGCCCATACAATTCTCTCTTGAGTCTACACACATGTGACTCTCTATCAAAGGTCTCAAAACCTTTTGGTTGCTCAATGTACACTTCTTCCTCAATGATCCCATTGAGGAACACAGTTTTTACATCCATCTGATGAATGCGCCAACCCATCTACATTGAGAGTGCAAGGATGGATCTTATGGAAGAGTACCTTGCGACAGGTGAAAAGGTCTCATCATAATCTATCCCCTCGATCTCTGAGAAGCCTCGGGCCACAAACCTGGCCTTGTATTTCTCCACACTCCCATTAGCAACTTGCTTTACCTTGTAGATCCATCTGGAACCTACCATTGATTTGTCAATCGGTCTTGGGACAATTTCCCATGCACTGTTTTTGACAATGGAGTCATACTCCTCTACCATAGCATCAACCCAAGTGGGGCCCTACACTGCTTCCTGAAAGGAAGATGGTTTAGTCACAATACATTTTCTCATGAGAGCCATGTATCCAACAAATCTATCAGGAGACTGTCTCTGCCTGCGCTATGAAATAGGGGCTCCTACATTCTGTGCAGCATCTAATCTCAATCTTTCAGCTTCTGTGGTGCACTTTCTTCCATTTCTGATGGATGGCTCTGCTTGAGTGGTTTCCTCCACTCCATGAACCTCTTCATGTGGCTGATCCACATCTTGAGACTCATCCTTGGGAACCAACAGTTCCTCTTATGCATGCAAGTCTAGCTCCCTCTCAAGTGACAACTGCATGGCTTTCCCCTCATCGAATTTTATATCCTGTCGCATAACAGTCATCTTACTGTTCGGTAAATAAACATGATAATTATGGGTTGTTTTTGTGTACCCCACAAATATCCCAACTTCAACAGTCGGTTCCAGCTTCTTCCTGGCATATTTGGTCACATGCACAAAAACAGATGAGCCAAAAAAATTTAAATGCGAAACATCAAGTTTCTTACCAGTAAAAGCTTCTGCAGGTGTACTCATGCCAAGTACTCTATGAGGACAACGGTTCTGCACATAAACCGCAGTATTGCATGCTTCTTCCCACAAATGAATTGGTAGGCCCTGATCATGCAACATCACTCGTGCTACACCCACGATCGTTATGTTCTTTCTCTTTGCGACCCCATTTTGTTGTGGGTTATGAGGCGCTATGAGTTCTCTTCGAATTCCTTCTCTGGTGCAGAAGTCTTTGAATTCATTAGAGATGTATTCTCCACCATTATCGCTCCTTAGAGCCTTCACTTGCTTCCCCGACTATTTCTCCACCAATGCTTTAAACTCACAAAAATTTGAGAATGTTTGATCCTTCTTCTACATGAAGAATATCCAGCATTTACGAGAAAAGTAATCAACAAAAATAACATAATACCTATGTTTTGTTGTTGAAGCAACCGAGAATGGTCCACACACATCTGTGTGAATTCTCTCCAGGATCACCAAAGCATGGCTCTCCTTTTCATGAAAGGTGGACTTTACATACTTCCCCAGGGTGCACCCCTTGCACTGATATGACTGAGAAAGTGTTCCCCTTGGAAGTCCAGTAGATATTTGTTGCATGATCTTCAAGGATCCATGATGAAGACGGCCCAATCTCCTGTGCCATAATTCACCCTCATCCCAGCTCACCATTTTTTCTACCTTGCCTATCATGGCATTTCAACCATCTACCTCCATCATGTAGAGATTCTTAACTCAAATCCCTATCTTCTTGACTTGACCCGTTGCTTTATGTCACAAGTAGTCTTTACCACTGCTAAAAACAACATCATAACTTTTGTCCTCCAACATTGCGACTGAGACAAGGTTTTTCTTCAGACCTGGAACATGCATAACATTTTTCAATTGAAATGGTTTACATGACTCCCTCTGAAAGGTAATGGTACCAATACCAGTTGCACTATATCGTCCATCGTCGCCCATATCTATATGCATTATGAGATCTTTCTCCTCCAAGTCAATGAAGGACTCTTTATCTCCCGTCATGTGGAAGGAAGTGCCACTATCTAAATACCACACTGATCCCGATGCACTTGAAGCCATGCATGCGATCAAAGCGAAATCAAACTCAAATTGTGAGACAAGAGCCTCACCAGTTGCAGATCCAACAATCGTCTTGTTCTTCTTCTTTTGTGGATAGTTAGTAGCGAGATGCCCATGTTTGTGACAGTGAAAACACTTCAGTTTGGACAAATCCAACTTCTTGACTTTGGACTCGGATTTTGATTGGAATTTCTTCCCTTTCCCTTTCCTTGCCTTGGCATTCAAAGAACAATCCTCTTCATCATCATGCTTTGATGAAGATCCATCTCTGGTGTTCCGCCTGAACTCCTCTAGCACTAGATCCGACCATAGTCGTTCCCAATCCGACAATTTTTCCCTTCCATTGACAGAGTCTTGATAACTGTGCCAACTCTTAGGAAGCCCTAGGAGCGCCAAGCTCACCAAATCATCAGCAGCGACTGTTATTCCCACACTTCCAAGCTCATCCCGACATTGGACAAACTTTGTGAGATATTTTGGAATGGTGTCGCCTTTCTGCATCTTGATCTTCCTGAGTTTATCTTTGAGCACCAATTTCCTATGGTCGCTACTGTTTTGGAACATATCTGTCAAAAAATTCCACATTGAATATGGTGTGGTTTTCCCATGGAGACTTGAGACAATGTGATCTCGTACTCCCTCCAACAGAATCCTCCTCGCCTTCGCCACTTTCTTTTTCCATGCATCAAGATTTGCAGTGTCTGTCACATCCAGCTTAGGAACATCATTGTCAATGTAACCCTTCAAGCCATTGTCTTCGAGAACTGCCTCCATCCTGTCTTTCCAAGCAATGTAGTTAGAGCTGCCCTCGAGTGCATACTCCAACCTCAAGCCATTGAAATACATTTTTGATCTTGAATCAAGTGTCGCACCAAGAAAATCTTGCAAATTCGAATGTTATCCAACCCAAAACTCAACTCCTGCAATCCCTCTTCCCTGGGAGGTTCGCACCCCACCTGAGAGTATCCTAAGGGAAGTTCGCACCCTACCTGTGTGTAGCCTGCGAACTTGCCTAGGAAGTTCGCACCCTGCTTCACTGTAGGGTGAGGGAAGTTCGCACCCTGCTTCACTGTAGCCTGCGAGAATGCCAATGAAGTTTGCACCTTGCCTTTGTCTAGGGTGCGAGAATTATTGTTCTTGAAAATTATGGTAGTTTTCAGTACTAGGGTTCACACCCTACTAGAGACGGGACCTGTGAACACAAAACAATGTTTTCACCTAACTTTCGTAGCTCTGTGGCCTCCAGGGCTCTGATACCATGTAGAAATTTCGATACACTTAATGTATTCCTGCGATTCTCCTGATCTAAAAATTATACGCCACTGTTAAATACATAATCGCTTCTACTATTATTCTTGCGGAAAATTAAACCACGATCACAACCACAATCACAAAGTGAAATATCAATAACACATAACACAAAAGTTTTATCGGGAAAGCGTAAAGCTAAAAACCCCACTATCATATATTATGTATATCATGAATCATGAAACAATCTCATACAAAACTCTAATCCAAGATCTCTCAGTACAATACAATCGTCTCACACTGTCATACACAAATTAGCAAATACATGTGCCAATTCCTGTGTCCAGACAGCTTGCCTCCTCTGCACAAATCTCTGCAATTCGAATTCTCACAATGAATTGAATTGAATACAATTGCCTAGTTTGTACATGCTCATAAGCATATCCACCGCATGTGTGATCAAATCACAATTGATAGCCAAATTGTCCCTTTCACCTGTTATCTCAACTGGGTCTCCATTGAATCTTATATGCATGTAGTTAACCATGGCGAATCTTTAGTTGCATCTGAGTTCATTGATTAACTGAACTCTCACTAGTGCATGTTTAGTTACAACTAGTACAACTAATCATAACTCACTTAACTACACTTATAATTTTGTTACAAATCCAACTCACTCAGTTATGAATGAAATAATAGATTAATATTTATTGTCCAATTTATTTAAGGGAAAAATAAATTAGACACATGTTCCTTGTTGACTTTTCAACAATTTCATCCTTGTAGCTGAAAAGAAGATAGGAAAGGATTCCAAATATTCGCAACACATATGGAAGAGAAACCTAAGGTTAATTGTGAATCATTGAAGACTATGATGTCTTAAAAGAGTTTGAAGATGTATTTAGAAAAATATCGGGGTTTCACCCAAGAGAGATGTTGATTTCTTTATCAATATGATGCCTGGAGAAGCCCCGATGTCAAGACTCCTCATAGAATGAGCACACTAGAGCTGAACGAATTAAAAATGCAACTTGAAGAACTTTTGAAGAAGGGGTATATATTCCCAAGTGTGTCACCTTGGGGTGCCCCAATACTATTTGTGAAAAATAAAGATGGTACCTTGAGGCTTTGCATTGACTTCAGGAAACTTAATAAGGTGACTATGAAGAACAAGTATCTTTTGCCAATGATAGATGACATTTTTGATCAGTTGAAAGATGAACAAATATTCTCCAAGATTGACCTTAGGTTAGGCTATCATCATTTGAGGATTAAATAAGAATACATCAGAAAGACTTCCTTTAGAACTAGGTATGGTCATTATGAATTTACAATGGTGACATTTGGGTTATCAAATACAACATCCATATTTATGTATTTGATGAATGGTATATTCAAATATTACTTTGATGATTTTTTTATTGTCTTCTTGGATGACACACTTATCTACGCTAAGTTTGAATAAGAGCATGGACAACACTTGAGGATGGTGCTACAAGTATTGAGGGAGCATCAATTGTATGCAAAGTTGAGCAAGTGCTCATTCTACTGGAGGAAGATATATTATTTGGGTCATATTATTTCAGAGGAAGGGATAGTAGTGGACCCAAAAAAGATAAAATCCATTGAGGAATGGCCAACACCAAGAAATTCCTTAGAGGTGAGGTCATTCATGGAGATTGCAGGTTAATATAGAAGATTTATTGAAGGTTTTTCAAGGATTGCACAACCAGTTACTTCTTTGAAAAAGAAGGGTGTGAGGTTTGAATGGAACTTTGATTGTGAAAGAAGTTTTCAGCACTTGGAATATTTATTGACAAGTTCACCAATTTTGAGGATTGTTGATCCAAATGAAGAATTAATTGTGTGCATTGATGCATGCAAAGAAGGGCTTGGGGGATTCCTTTGTCAAAATGGGCATGTGATATGCTATGAGTCAAGGAAGCTAGAAGATCATGAAAGAAATTATGTTACTCATGATTTAGAATTGGAATCCATAGTGCATGCCTTGAAGATGTGGAGGAACTATCTCATGGGAAGAAGATTTGAACTGAGGACAAACCATAGTGGTTTGAAATATTTGTTTGAACAACCAAATTTGACTGCCAGACAAAGTAGATGGTTGGAATTATTTAGTGAATACGACTTTGAGATAAAGCATATCAAAGGAAAAAAGAACAAGGTGGTTGATGCACTCAACAAAAAGGTACATGAGATGCATGTTACAACCATTATCATGTACAAATATGATTTAAAATATAGATTTTTAGAAGCTACAAAATTAGAACAACATTGTGTGGAAAAAAAGGAAAAATTACAACAAGGTAATTTGCAGTGGAAAATTCAATATTACGAGCTAAGGGAGGATGGAATCCTCATGTACAGGGGAAAAGTTCATGTACCTAATTTTTAGGACCTGAAAAATCTAGTGCTAAGAGAGATGAATAATGTGCCTTATGTTGGGCACCCAGGTGACCAGAAGACAATTTCATCTATCAAGAAACAATAGTTTTAGACAAGTATGAAGAAGGAGGTGGTTGATTATATAGACAAATGTCTAGAATGTCAGAAGGTCAAGGCTGAGCACAAACACCCAACTGGTTTGCTACAACCATTAACCATTCCTGAGTGGAAATGGGAAGTGGTAATAATTGATTTCATCACCAAGATGCCCAGAACAACCAAGCAACATGATTTCATCATGGTGGTGGTGGATAAGCTTACTAAAGCTGCTCACTTTATTCCAATGAAGCTCACTCACAAGGAAACTTACACTGAAGATATTTATATGAGGGAAATTTCCAGGCTACATGTTGTGTCTAAGGAAATTGTTTCTGATAGAGATCCCAAGTTCACATCAAACTTTTGGAAGGGATTGTTCAAAGGATTTGGGATAAATATGAACTTTAGCACAACATATCATCCAGAGTTATATGGGAAAATAGAAAGGGTCAATCATGGGATTGAAGATATGATGAGGATGTCTATGATGGATAAACTATTAAAATGGGAAGGTTATTTTCACTTAGTGGAATTTTATTATAATAATGGGTATCAAGCATATTTAAATAAGCCCATTTGATACACTATATGGTAGAAAGTTCAATACACTAGTGAGATGGGAAAAATCGGCAGACAAAGTAGTGGTTGGGCTAGAATTTCTCATGGAAATGGAAGAACGAATGATGAAAATTAAGAATAATTTGAGCGTTGCTCAAGATAGGAAGAAAAACTATGCAAATAAAGGCAAAACAGATAGATTTTAAAGTGGGTGACCATGTATTCTTAAAAGTGAAATCCAAGAGAAGTTTCCTGAAGTTGGGTAACTTTGCAAAACTAACAGCAAGATATTATGGACCCTTTGAAATCCTGGATATGATTGGTCTTGTTGCATACATGCTTACACTACCTGCATCCATGTGCATTCATAATGTATCCCATGTGTATTTTATTAAAAATTATGGGCCTGATCTTAATCATGTAAGTGATTGGAATGTGACTCAGGTGGAGCAAGGAGACTTTCAAGTACAACCGATGTGCATATTGGATCAGAAAGTCAAACTGCTCCAAAATCAAGCAACAGGGATAGTAAAGGTCCAGTGGACGTGTTACAGTCCAGCAGATGCAACCTGAGAGCATGAATATGCCATGCATGTGGACTACCTCCATATTTTTGAAGATTTTTGAAGATTTTGACTATACATGTGTATATAATGCACTGAGGAAAATGCATAAATAAGGGGGAGGGGAATGTAATACCCCAAGGCCGAACTCCAATTGTAATGTACATATAGGCTGGTGACCTAGGAAATTTTGGGCCAAAGTGCATTTGCATATGTATTTTGAGGCTAGCGTGCATGTGTGGTTATTAGCATAGAGAGTCATATTCTAAAAGGACAGTGAGCCTACCATTGTAATATGTAATCACTCTCGGATATTAATAAAAATACATCACTGTTGCACAACAACTAGACACAAAGTGTATGGGGTGGTAGAAATCCACTATAAGGAAAGGGGGATAAGGGTATTTGGTATTCCCTAATGGGTGATTCTTCCTATCGCCTACAACTCTTAATATTTACAATTAATGTTACAAGTAACACAATCCCAAGGATTATGTGTCAACAATGTTCTAGGTTTTTTTTTTCCTTCCTTCTTAATTTGTTGGTTTGGTGATTATTTGGTGCCATGATTTGTTCTTCCTTGTGGATCCATATAAAAAGTATCAAGTAAACTTTTCTATCCATATTTGATCTTGTTGGTGAAGGTTTTTCCATTCGGGTTCCTTTCTTTTAGACCTTGATATTCATTGTTGATCTTGACTGGATGAAGGATTATGATTCCTTTGGTTCTAATACCTAAGCCCTAATCCTTGAAATAAATAAGATAATTCTTAGGAGGATTTCTTCTTGAACTCATAAGCCATTTGATTCACCTTGACTCCATTTCCCTTGTTGGATTTGGCATTGATCTATACTTCCTTCCATCACCTATATTTAATACCCTAAAACCCCTAAAACTTCATTTTACTAAGGCTACTCTCACCTTCACCTTGTGCCTCATTGTTTGGTCTTATTAATCCTACTAGGGATACCCCCCTTGAGATAGAGGAGAGCCAACCCAAAGTGAAGAGGATAGGTTATTGAGGTGATAGTGGTGATTTTCCTAACAATTTCTCCTTGATTTGTACCTTATGGATTAGGGATTTTGTCATTAAGTACAATTTGAGTGGTAACAAACCCATTTCTTGTTGCATAATTGAGGCCTCTTGAAGCAGTATAACCAATTTATCCATAAAAAAATCATCCAAGTTGTCACCCAAAGGAGTGGCATGAATACCAAACATGTAGGAGGGTTTTGAGAAGCCAACACCATCAAACGGAGGGAAGTATGGCCTAATGGCACCACCACCATTTTGATGTAAGAGAATGGTTAAGAAGGAAGGACTTCTACACTCCACATTTGGAATATAAGTCCACCCCACCCCCATAAGAGACTTGGTACACTACTACATATGGTGTTTAAGTCCAACGAGAATTTTTGATAGTACACATAAAATCGACCTTATAGTTAGAAATTACTAACTAATTCTCAAAATTTTGTTATATTTTTTTTCTCAAAGTTTCGATGATGTCTGTTAGTCGTCATAATTCCAACTCCCCTTTGCTGGTTTGCAATAAAAAAACATGCTTCGCGACCCACTTAAATATGGCTAAAACTGCCTATATCCGGGCAAGACCGTCGATGTCGCCACACTGACATCACCGTCATGTCCCCATCACGACCCCATAGTCTGCCACTGTGGAACCCACGTGGTATTTCCACATCAACAAAGTATTTGTCTCATGGGTTCATTTGGCACCTTGGGGATTAATTATGTCGTTTAAGGGGGATGGAAATTCCAATCGGGGGATTATTATGCTCGCTAAGGTGTAATGGGTTGTCTCTAGATGTCAATTAAATGTGATTGGACATGAGATATTGGAAAGGAAAAGGATTAAAAGATGAACAGAGTGAGATTAAAATTTTTCATGATGTGGTCAAGGAAATTTCCTAACATAGATCACTTGTGCCGCCAGATAGGCTATGAGAAAATCTCAAGTCTGAAGTTAGTTAATACGACCAGTCATGTTGTATGATGGACGATCCTAACCTATTTCACATCCCAGATTTACCTCTTTGTATAAAGAAGGGACACCAATCCATGGCATTATAATTAGGGTCCTCTGCATCAAATTTTTGAACTGAGACTAGCACCAAGAAACTAGTGCATTATGGTGAGCAGGAGTGTTAGTGTCAATCAGTTGAGACCTAACACAATATGCCAAGAATGGGGGGAACTTGGGAAGGATTCAAGTGGTCCAATCAAAGGTCACAATAATGCACTCGTATACAGATGGTGCCACCGATCAAGAAGAACCACGACGGATCAACATTTATAATACAGAAGGCCACAATACATAGAAAGGGGGATTCTCCAGTAGCAGTGGGATGATCAAATGAAAAGGAGCACATATTGAGGGGAGGAATTGATGATGTCAACACTGATGAGGGATTGTGACAGTACAAGGAGACTGGAGACAAGGTGGTTTGCAAGAAGGAAAATGTCCATACTGGTTGGGCCAAATGGGCGTTGAAGGTGTTTGACCTAGGTATAGGATATCACGGCATTTTTCTCGCAACAAGACCATAACTCATGGTGAAAATATACCTGGTTGTATCAATCCTGCCCATCCCCACCATAATCCTCTGCATCAATATGGTCTGTAATACATCATCAACCATTAACCATCATTTCCACTACTCTATTCTCACCTAGTGGTGCACCCTCTATATCCATACCACACTTTGTATGTTCCATTAGACCCTTTGGTGCACTACCAAGTTTGGAACCCATTCACACTGTAAGGTCCTTCAATACCACCCCATAGTGTGAAGCTGGTGACTTGAAAAAACAAAATTCTAAGTATTGATTGTGGTGATCGACTGGCTACAATAAGGTGAAGTGTATCTCAAGTAAGCATAATAAGAGTAAATTGATTCTATCAAGAACATCACCTCAAATCTATAACAATTGGCTTGAGGACTTGTGAATGCATGCACACCCAAGCTTCCTTGTAGCTCCAAAAATTGTTTTATAAGTTGTAATATGGAGTTAGATATATTGTAAATTTATATATGTCATTTAAGTGAAATTGAAGAATTGGTTACGCTTCTTTCATGCTCCTAGATTTGGGATATCATGTAAAGTTAAAGGCAAAACTGCCTCAGAGTAAAATGCACGCCCTAGTCTCAATTTTGATCCAAAATGAGTGGTTCAACTTACAAAAGGTGTAATTTGTAACCTTATATTGGAATTTTCAGACATAAAGCTGCCCGAATAAAGGCTAAAAAATACCTTGTAAAACCAAAAGGCCAAACTATTAAAGTTGGCTATATGAAACAACATGCCCAAACTTGGCTACGCCTCCATAATTTAGGATTTAAGTTTTAAATTGATGATTAAAATAATGTTAACGTGTTTGTACAATTAGGAGTGCATTTGTACTCCAAATTTGATGATTTATATGGACAAATATGCCTGGAAAAACTCAAGGTGAATGACTTCTAACCAACCAATAATACATAGAAAATGGCATAAAACTTAACAATACATAATTAACCCATATAAATAAATACTTTAAAAATAATAAATCATAGAAAATATAGAGTTTGTTGACCTCCAAATTGATTGATTCCATTTGGAGAGTGTTTAACTTATCTTTTTACATCCTGCATATATACCTTTCTTTGTGCATTTAGAGAAATAAAACCCCTTTTATGTGGAAAGAGACCAAAAAATGTCTTATAGAATGAAGAGGTCAATATTACATGAAATTTACAAGTTACAGGGTTGTAGAAAAGTTGCACATCTGTCTATACCTTTGTTTGTGCAATAGGAAACTTAAAAGACTTGGTTGTGCAAAATACCAAAAATTTTCTTGTGGGACAAAGAGGGAAAATTTGGTGTTTTTTTAATTTTTTCCTTGATGCAAAATGAATGCTAGGATACACTAAAATGCACTCCTAGGTCTCAAAACTCATTCGATTTGAGTGGTTCAAATTGTAAATTATTTGTTAAGTCATTTTATATAAAAGACTCTTTTGTGCAAAAATAGGAAAGAGATGCCTAGTAAAACCATCGAAATGCACAACATGTTTGTAAAAAGTAACCCAAGGTTGTATTATACCTTGGATCTGAGTTGTGCAAGTTGTTGGTGATAGAAATGAGGGCATTAAAATAACCAGGAAAATAAAATAACTAACAAAGTTAAGAAGACAAACAAGACAGGGGGAAAAGGAACCGATCCAAGTCAAATCATATGTACATCAATGGTACATTAATAATACAACTCAATGTAACCACCCCACAACTGTATCATAACTAACTGGTTGTAGAAATTAAAGCAAGAAAATAGCCAAGAAAATAAAATAACTAACAAAGTTGAGAAGACAAATAAGATAGGCGGAAAAGGCACCAAGCCAAGTCAAATCATATTTACATCAATGGTACATTAATAATACAAATCAATGTAACGACCCCACAATTGTATCATAACTAACCGGTTGTGAAGATCTAGTTAGGACTTATGATGATTTCTAACAAAGACCCCCTTTAATATTAAGTCCGTTCAAATGTATTAACTCAACAAGAAATACTAGTGCAAAATCTTATTGTAGATTTTAACCTTGTACAATATCTATTGCAAACAGATATTCAGTAAAAGAATAGAAAAGATACAATGACAAATACAAACATTACACAGAGACTTTTCCCTTGGAAACCCAAACCGGGAAAACCGACATATTCTATATTCATTCATGAGTGATACATTGTTTACAATACAATATACATATAGGGGCCAACGACATCCAAAACCCTAACCCAATGACCTGGATTATTCCACAACCCTAATTCCTTAACCGGAAATAGAAAACCATGTGTCGAAAAACCACCTAAATATGTGACACGTTTCCCGAGGCACATGACACATTTCCCGAGGCAAAAAAAAAAACTCGGTCGCATTGCACCCCCCCTCAAAGCCCCCTGTGTGCCCGGAAAAGAATATAACACATACCCAACATTCTCCCACTTGTTGGTTTCTTTGCATACAAGGGGTTACAGGGTTACATAATCAACAATCTAGGGCAACAATGCCCATGGATCCTCTACACCAAGAGAACTTCTCAGTGCTCACAGATTTTGTTAATGAATATGCAAGATTCTTCAAAGTGTCCACCTTCATCAACAATACTTTCTTTTCTTCAACCATGTCTCTCACAAAGTGATATTGAATATCAATATGTTTTGTCTTTGAATGATGAGTTGGGTTCTTTGCCAGAAAAATTGCACTTTGACTGTCACAATCTATCCTTACAGCTTGTTGTACCAACCCAATACCTGAACATAATCTTTGTAACCATATTTCTTCCTTACTTGCATGAGTGGCTTCCATGTATTCAACTTTTGTAGTTGAAAGTGCCACTACATCCTATCTTTTGCTCATACAACTTATTTCTCCTCCAAACAGGTTAAACACATACCCACTTGTAGATCTCCTACGATCAAGATCTCCAACCCAGTCTGCATCCAAAAAGACATGTATATCCACCACTCTGTCCAATCCCAGTATTCCTTCATAGCACTATCCATAGCTAGCAGTGCCACACAAATACCTGAAACCTGTTTTACTATTGTCCAATGCTCCTTCCCTGGTTTTGACATATACCTACTCAAAACTCCCACTGCATGTGCAATGTCCGGTCTAGTACATACCATTGCATACATCAAATTTCCAACTGCACTCGCATATGGAACACGAGACATGTCATCCTTCTCTTCATGTGTCTTGGGACACTGATCCATAGATAACTTTACACCAACAGGAATAGGAACCTTGACCAATTTACAGTCCTACATATTAAACCTCTGCAATGTTGTCTTGACATATTTTCTCTGATTTAACCAGAGTTTCCTCCTTTTCCAATCTCTTTTAATTTCCATGCCCAAAATGAAATTTGAAGCACCGAGATCCTTCATGTCAAATTTAGAGGAAAAATGAGTTTTCACATCCTGGATAATCTCCTTGTTGTTTCCTATCAACAACATGTCATCCACATACAAGACCAAATAAATCAAATGATCACCAATTAATTTAAAATACACACAATGATCCTCTTTGCTTCTTGTGAAGCCAAGTCCCAACATATAAGTATCAAATTTTTGATACCACATCCTTGGTGATTGTTTTAAACCACACAGGGACTTTTTCAGCTTGCATACCAACTCCTTCTTTCCCTTCACAGCATAACCTTCTGGTTGCTTCATATAGATTTGTTCTTCCAGATCCCCATGTAGGAATGTTTTATTCACATCCATTTGTTCTATTTCAAAATAAAATGCAGCAACAACAGATAACATAAATCTTATGGAGGTTAACTTGGCAACAATAGAAAAAATCTCACCAAAATCAATTCCCTCAACCCGGGAATAACCCTTTGCTACTAACCGGGCTTTGTATTTCTCCACTTTTCCTTTTGCATTCAACTTGTTTTTAAAACCCATTTGTTTCCCATGGAATTTCTTCCAGTTGGAAACTCCACTAGATCCCAAGCCTCATTCTTATCCAAAGATGCCATTTCTTCATTCATGGCCCTTTTCGAGAGATTTTCATCCTCTGAATCCACTTCCTCCCTGACAGTTCTAGGATCATCATTAGTAATAGAAAAATCAAAATTTGAATGGAAATCAGATGGAATATACCTTTCCGGTAGCCTTCTTTCTCAAACCGATCTCCTCAATACTGGAGTATGAGGATCTTCTTCTTCTGATTCTTGTTCTTCTGTAGAGTCTGACTCATCAACTTTTAAATCAAACTCTATTTTCTCTGGTTCTTCCTTACTTTGTAGGACTTCCTATTTAACAACATCCTTCATTTCTCTAAATACCACATGTCGGATATACACTACCTTCTTAGTTTCTGGGTTCCAAAGCTTATAACCTTTGAGACCATCTTTGTATCCAATAAAGATACACTTTTTGGCCTTCTTATCTAGATTACTTTTGTTTTCCTCTGGAATATGAACATATGCATCACAACCAAATACCTTGATATGTGTGAGAGAATGTTACTTACTAGTCCATACCTCTTGTGGAGTCTTTTCATCCAACGTTGATGAGGGTGATTTGTTGACTAGGTAACATGCAGTACCCATTGCCTCTACCCAGAATTCTTGCCCTAGCCTGACACCACTGAGCATGCACCTTGCTTTTTCCATCAGCATCATGTTCATCCTTTCTGCAACTCCATTCTATTGAGGTGTATGTGTAGTCTTCTGCCTTGCTATACCGCACTTCTTACAGAATTATTCAAATTCATTCCCGTAGAACACTCCACCATTATCTGTCCTTAGCACCTTAATTCTTTTCTCTGTTTGATTCTCAACAAGAGCCTTAAAATATTTAAAAATGTCAAAGACTTCGGATTTCTTCCCAAGTAAATATATCCAAGTATTCCTCGATAAGTCATCTATAAATGAGACATAGTACACAGATTTTCCTAGTGATGGAACCGACACAGGTCCAAAAACATCACTGTGAACTAGCTGTAAGATTCCTTCTGCCCTCTTTTCACCAGAGGGGAATCTTACTCGATTCTGCTTCCCATATAGACAATGTTCACATAAATCAAAATCCAAAGAGAAGTTAGACATACCTTCAACCATACCTTTACCGTGTAGAATTCGAAGACCCTTCTCTCCAATATGCCCCAGTCTTTGATGCCACAACATAACCTTTTCTCCAGAGACTATAGGATTTCTTTCTTCTTCAACTCCAATATCAGGAACAATGGAACTATTACACCCATCACTAATAGTGCTTCCTTCCAGCTTATGTAGAGTTCCAAACCGAACTCCTTTCAACAACACCATTGCTCCTCGAACCATCCTGCAGGTTTCCTTTTCAAATATTGTTTTTACCCCTGCATCGTCCATTTTTCTTACAGAAATCAAATTTCTGGCCAAACTTGGGATGTGCAGAACACCAGGCAGTGTTCTAATCCTTCCATAGATGAGCCTCAACTTGACTTTTTCGCATCCTATGATTCTGGTTGTCGAATCATCACCTAAGAAAACATTACCTCCATCATACCTTTCATATTCGCAGAACCACTCCATGTGGGGATTCATATGAAAGGATGCCCCAGAGTCAACCAACCATGCCTCATGATCTTCATGTGTGCTTGAAGAAGCCAAGTACACATCCCCTCCTTCTTCCTTGGAGGTCTTTTCTTCTGTAGAATGATATTCTTCAGATCCCTTCTTTTTCTCAACCTTGGATCTACATTGCTTCTTGTATTTCCCTTCTTTTCCACATCTCCAACATACCCTTACAAAATTTCTGAGAGATTTAGATCTGCCCTTAGACTTAGATCTGCCACTTGAGAAATTAGATATATTCCTTTCCTGGGAATGTCCTCTTGCAAATAATGAATATGTGCTTTGTCCTTCCATATTCTTCTGTCTCATCTCCTCCAACAACAAGGATGAGACCACTTCATCAAAATTCAAGGAAGTTGTATTACTACCTATGGCCACAACTAGACTATCCCAGGAGACTGGTAAAGAACGCAGTAAACTAATACATTTATGTTTATCTGAAATTTTAATCTCAACAGATACTAACTGACTTACCACAGTATTGAAGGCGTTCAAATGCTCTGCCACCAAGTCTCCATCTCTCATCCTCAGGTTATACAACTTATTTCTCAGGAATAGTTTATTTACCAGGGAATTAGACTGATACAACTTCCCCAAATTTTCCCATAAATCCTTGGTTGTAGCTTCTTTTGACACATTCAGTAATACTAAATCGGAGAGACACAGTCGGATTGTGCTTTTTGCCTTTCGATCCAAAATTTTCCAGTCATTTGTTGAAGTTCCTGTAGGTGCACTACCTGGATCTACTGTGATCCACTGATCTCTGTCCACCAACAGATCTTCCATCTTGAGCTTCCACAACTAAAAACTTTTTCCATTAAACTTCTCGATATCCATCTTCGAATTGCTTGCCATTTCTTTTCACCTGAAAAATCAATACCATATATCTCCCACTGTAACACGGCTTATCACAGTCCTGAGCCAAACCCTTGCCCATAAAGGCGTCCCCCTGAAGCCAACAAAGCTCTGATACCAAATGTAGATTTTAACCTTGTACAATATCTACTGCAAACAAATATTCAGTAAACGAACAGAAAAGATACAATGACAAATACAAACATTACACAAAGATTTTTCCCCTGGAAACCCAAACTGGGAAAACCAACATATTCTATATTCATTCATGTGTGATACATTGTTTACAATACAATATACATATAGGAGCCGGCGACATCCAAAACCCTAACCCAATGACATGGATTAGTCCACAACCCTAATTCCTTAACTGGAAATAGAAAACCATCGGAAAAAACCATGTGCCAAAAAACCACCTAAATATGTGACACGTTTCCCGAGGCAAAAAAATTAGCACCCCCCCTCAAACCCCCCTGTGCAACCGAAAAATAATATAACACATACCCCACACTTATAACATATCCAAGTCTTCAATCTGGAACTCATGGTTTGAAATTATCTCATGAGTGTCAATGAAGATCTTCCTAAAAAAAATGCCAAAACCAAGTCTAGGAAACTCACTGTGTAACTAATGAGGTAGACAAATTGTAGGTATTCACTAAAGTGAACCCAAAACCGATGAGAGAAAATCTTGATGAGAATTGAATTAGTTGCAAGTCTAACACATCTCGTATCCTAAAAAACCCTGGCAATCTAATGTGTCAAGAGAAAAGAGCAGAAGAATCATATTTCCTCTACAAGTTCAAAATACCATCCTTGAGAAGTCCAAATACTATGACTCTCTCACATATCGACACATAAAAAAACTGTCAAAAATCTCATTGACATGAAAAAGTGTCGAACAACATCCAAAACCTGTATATGAAAAACATGTATCCAAAAAACCTCTGAGTAGTAAACTAGGTAAATTGCTAGTACTTCTCCAAATCCTTAACCCAAATTTCCATCAAACATTTCACACAATCCATCAAATGCCAAAAAATGTGGCAAGTCATCCATCCATCCAATATCCATAAAAAAACCAAAATGCCAAGTGTTGAATTGTCTCAGTGAAAAATCCTCTGAAGGTCAAACTAACCAATCAAAATCCATCATCCAATTAGGAAACAAACATCATGTCTTGAAAACATCCTCGATCATGCATCATCTTGAAATCATAATTTCACCTACAATCTTGAATCTTGAATCCATAATCAATCTTCATAAACTGCAATCTTGTAAGTTAGACTTCAAAACTTAAAGTATGACATATCAATATTTCCCCCCTGTCAACTGAAAAGTGAGAAGTCTAGATAATGAGATACACCCCCCCTAAAAGTGGAAAAGCGTAATCAAACCATATTCGAGCGTGTTATGAATAATAGGCGTGCTTGTTTAACCATAGACAATATAGCAATATTGTCACCCAACCATAGGCCGAAGCCACCCCTGAGCACCTTAACCTTGATAGAGAATAATTCTAGAAGTAAACCCTAGGCCTTATAGCCAATCAAGGTAGTGTATCACTCTCTAGAGCTATCCTATCAAGTATAAAGTCCAAACCATAACCAAGAGAAAGTCCAAGCCTAAAACCGAAAATGCAAGTTGCAGTAGTTGCAGCTGCAACTACTCTCCAAACTTGCGCACTTACTAAATTTCTGTAGTGCACATTGAATTTCTATAGCTGTGAGTTGTGTGTGTCCAAATGAGCATTGGCATCCTGTATTTATATTGTTATTTCTTATTTGTATGGTCCGACTTCTCTTTATGGAGGCTAAAAACTCAATATTAATTATTTTCTTTAGTCGACTTGTCTTCTAGGGTTATGTTCAATGCTTTAGGGTTTCTTCTTGCTTCCTGGAATATTCTAGTCTTTTCAAGGTTACACATGGAGGTTTAATACCTCCCATAGCTACCATAGTATCAACACTCCCTCCTAGCTAGGGAGGCATTTAAAGGTAATGGTCTTCAACACAAACATACCATTCAACCGGTAGCATCATCATAGCCACACATGCTATCTCATGATCAAATCACGAGTACCATCATCACTATCAGTATCATCTAATAACATCAACGTATCATCTCTCAAATCCATACTCCATATGAGTAATCAGGCATGATGTTGAATAAGTCACTCACTCCACAAAGTGATACAAGAACCATTCTTCTAATCCAGACATATGTCCTAGAAGAATAATTATTCCAACAGATGATGGAATCCACGCCATGGGATACAAGGACTATTCTTATAATCCAGACATATGTCCTAGAAGAATAAATGTCCTGGTAATCCATCTAGCTGATAATCATTTCCAACAGTATTGATAGTCTTCATGGTAATCGGAACAATGCCATTCAATAGAACACAATTGTGTCTATCCATATTAGTACATAACTACTATCTAGTGGTACACAACCACACCAAGTAGCACACGACTACTTAATCAGTGATGGATAGTCACAACTTGTGGAAAACATCCACCATAGTAGAATACATCTACTATCTAGAGACATATTGTTGTAGGAAACAAAGGAGTGTGGGTCAGAGCGTGATTGAGAGCGTTGAATGACCGTTGGGCAGTGTCATCCCAGATGAAAGGGACATTCTTTTGCAGTAGCCGCATAAATCCTTTAGTGATCTCGGCATAGTTGCAGATGAAATGGCGAAGAAAGTTTGCTTTGCCTTGCAAACTTTGGAGTTGGGTTAAGTTGGTAGGTGGGGGTAAGTCTAGAATGGCCATGATCTTTAAGGGATCCACCCTGATCCCATCTTTTGAGACTATGAAACCGAGGAGTCGGTCGGATTCGACAGCGAAAATGAATTTATGTGGGTTCAGACGAATACGATAGAAGCGATATCGAAGAAAAATTGCCCACAAGTGACCGATGTGATCAGTTTGGTGGGATGAATGGGCGAGCAAGTCATCGAGGTAAGGTTCCGCGATATGCTTGATGTCGAGGAAAGCGTACGACATGGCTCGCTGGAAAGTAGCACCAGCATTTTTAAGGACAAACGGTAGCTTCCGGTAGGCGAAAGTTCCCCAAGGGCAGATGAAGGATGTCTTATGTTGATCAGCAGGTAAGATTTCAATCTGGTTATATCCAGAAAAGTCATCCATGAAAGAGAAGATTACGCTTCCTGCGTAATTATCGATGATTTGATCGATGAAAGGCGTAGGGTAGTTGTCCTTGGGACAAGATTTGTTGAGATCTCGATAATCGACGCAAACACGGATGGTCCCTTGTTTTTTGGCAACCAGAACAAGGTTGGAGACCCATTCTGTCAAAGGGACGGAATAGATGAAGCCAGATTTTAGAATTTTTTCAACTTCTGCCTTTATAGCTGCTATTTTCTTGGGGTGAACCGGGTGGAGTTTCTGTCGAACCGGTTTTGCGTCAGGGTAAGTCTTGATTGCGTGTATGACGATTGAAGGGTCAATCCCTGGCATTTCCTCGTAGCTCCATGTGAAGAAATAGAGGAATTCCTTGAACAAAGTGGTGTAAGAAACCACTTCGCCGGGCGTGCAATCAGCACCAAGATTAATGTTTTCGACGACACCTTCTTTGACTGAAATGTCAAGTGTGATTGTAGTAGAGATGTTACCCATGTTCTCCTCAGAGAAAGTATCTTGTGTGAGGATAGGGGATTGTGGAGTATTGGTAACATCGGGGGGGAAGACAGATCGTATGTCTTGCACTTCTTCCAAAGGCGAAAGAAAAGAGGATCGATGGTGGTTATCATCCCAGGGTAAATCATCAATGCTGAGCATTTCCATAATAGATTCGTCCGAAGGAAAAATGTGGGAAATGTAATCGACGGCAAATGCTAGGGAATCCAACCACAAGGGCACCGAGTAAGCATCGGGTGCCAATGAATGTGAATTGTTGGGAGAGGGAGAGGTAGATTGGATAGCTACGTATGCTGACTCGGCTGGGATGAGTGGCATGGTGTCACTGAGCACATCGAATTCCAAAGGACTAGGTACAATTCAAGGATCTGCTAATTCCAAGGATTGATAAGGCATAGTCGAGATAATGTTAACGGCAGCAATGTGGTGTGCAGTAAGTGGAAGTGGTGTAGGGAAAGTACCCATAAGGCTAGAATCTTTCAATAAGCCAACACCAACGCTTTCATACGTAACTGGGTGGTCTCCCAAAAAAGGAATGTTGTTGGTGGCAGGGATGCAAGCGTCAGGTGTACAGAAGTCAAGTTGATCGACGGTGACAATTTTGCCTTGATGGGGGAATTGTACACATCGAAACACTGACGAGGCGATGACAGTCATAGCGTAGAACCAACTTCTTCCGAGTAAGAGGTTGTAATCGAGGGGAGCATCGACCAACTCAACATCAACGGTAACAGTTTTACCGCCCAATTGAACGGCTAGGGATTGCAGTAATCCATGAGGATGGAAACCTCGTCCATCGAAAGCGCGTAACATCGTAGGGGATTTGTTAAGGGTAGGTGATTTTAACCCTTTCCAACAGGCTAGAGACATGACACAGGTAGAGGCTCCCTCATCCAGGATAGTTCGGTGTATTTGTTGATTGTGAACAACAACATCGATTTGGAAAGCTAGCTGGTGGGATAGTCGCGGTTGATGATCATCCAGATTAAACGTGATGTAGTTTGATGACTCGAGATCAAAAGCGCCAATAGCAGCTAAGAGCGTCCTACGTTGGTTAGGACAATGTTGTAGAACTTCCAATGAGGACATGGCACACGGGGCTTGGGCCAAATCTTCTACAATATTGTAATTTTGGGCAGCCCGTGAGTTAGGATTGAAAGTGGATTTTCGGATGGTGCTCTTAGGAGGGCGTAAGATGGAGTCAAAAGAAGGTTTATCAATCTGAAGTGGCCCGGATGGAGGGCTAACAGATGGAGGATTAACAGAGGATGGTAAAGGATCTGGTGAAGAACCGTTAGCATTCTTCGGCTTATCAGGTTTAACTAGTGTGTCGTATGTTGCAGAACGAGTGGTTAGATTAACCCCGTTAAACATGTAAATGTGGGCGCTTGTCAAGGCCTCATCAGGGGGTTGGTTGGAACTGCCCGCCGGCGTGGGGGTTTGTGCAACCAAAGATTGTTGTTGCGGAAAAGGCTGAGTAAGCACGGCGGGTTGCGAATTTCCCTTGAAAATTTTAGCCACTTCATCGCGGTGTGGGCAATCTCGAGTGTAGTGATCGTCACCACAAATGAGACATGGGAATTTCGGTTTTAGCTGTGGTTGTTTTCCGGCAGCAGGGGTTTGCGGTTGGGTTTTGGGTTGTTCGTTGTTATTATTCTTCTTTGTTTTGTTTCTCACTTTCTTCTTGCCCCCAAGTTGTTGTGAAGGGGTTGATTGGACCACATTCACATCAGAGATCTGAGTTTGGGGGGGGGGGTAGAAGAGGGTACATTCGAACTGGGAGCAGCCTTCGAAGCGGGCCGTTGAGTCGTTCCAGTGGACTGGGTGGTAGATTGGGTTTTGACGGAGCCAATAACTCCATCCGCATGTGAAGCAGTTGATGGTTTGGATGGATCGTTAGTGGCACGGGTAGCGTTCGGTATCAACTCATACAGAGTATCGGATTGTGAATAGACTAAGTCTAGGTACTTGCAAGATACCAGATATATAAAATATGCAGAACAGAAACGAAATGCTAGAAATAACAGAATAACAGTAAAATATCCAGCATAATCTTCGCAATACACAGAAATGATATACGAAATAGCAACAGAAATAGCACTTGAACAG
>ML800440.1:92800-115769 GCA_009831015.1 Picea engelmannii | reverse complement strand
GATGCTTACTCTATAGGAGAGAATAAACCAACATCCACACACCTGTGTGGTGGACTATTCGAAATGTGCCACACCTCACAATGCATGGAGGGAATGGAAAGTTATGCACTCAGACTTAGTCATCCATAAGGATATTGATCTAAGACCCTGGCAAGACGAGGTGGGACTTCGTAAAATCTAGATTAAGTATGGACCTGATATCTTGAGATTGGGGTGCTCCTCAAAAGGGATCTTCTCCATTAAATAATCTTATAGCCCGAAATCCCAATTTCATATGTTTCCCAAAGAGGTCATATAGAATAAATCATGGCAAGCTAATTTATGGCCCAAAATCATCACTTTCTTATGGTTGGTTTCCCACCAAATAATCTTGACTTGTGGTAATCTCAAAAAATGAGGCTTCATTGGACCCTCATTTTATCCCCTTTATCTCTAGTGTGAAGAAACAATGGAACATTTTCTAAACCATTGTCACTCTAGTTCCTCTCTCTAGGACCAGGATTCCCTAATTATGTGCACCTATGGCATACATAGGGATAGCACCACTAAAACAATTTCCAGCGAGAGATCTTCCTTCTTTAAGAGTTTGGTACTGGATCATATTTGGCAGCTTCTTTCGAGATTCCTCATGTGGCACATATGGAAGGAAATAAATTGACAAGTTTTCCACTCAGCAACATGACAATGGGAATACATTTGGCTCAAAATCAAAGACAACATCAAGGAAATTAGTCCTACAAAAACACTGGAGTGCAGACGATTTTCCCTGTGATAAAAGAGAGAATAATGTTTTGCTCACCTAGGATCTTTTCCTAGCCCCATATTTGAACCCCTCTCATAATTGTCTCTCCTCTCTTTCTCATTCTGAGAAGTGGAAGCAACCCCCTATTGGCTTCTGAAAACTCAACTTTGATGGAGCTTCTAAGGGAAACCACGACCCGACTGGTTTTCTACTCTCTGTTATATTTTCGATGAGCTATCCTGGGCTTGATTTCATCTTTGGTAACTCAAGATATGTTCATCTGAACATTGCACAATCAATTACATTCATTACATTCCATTACATTCGTGACCTTTTTCTCTTTGCATTTTCTAAGATTTTCTTTCACTGATTTGGCCTGTAGTCCTCTTTCGTTGTATTCTTCTCCTCAATACCTTTCTAACAAGGTATCCTGGACCTGATTTTGACTCTTGTGGCTCAAGATATGGTCATTTGAAGTTCATTTCTCAATAGCCCTTGATCTTCCCGTGGGGGAATTTGAACTGCCAATCTTCAACCTAAAAATCATTATACCGCATGCATAAGGTAATTCAAGACTGAATGGTTTATATAGTTTTTATCCCTTTTACTTGATTTGTGTAAGGACTTAGAGGAGGCATAGGACTTGGTGCTCATGTTGTACTTTTGGCCAATTACCGCAATAAAAATAGAAAAATAATAAAAATTTAATAAAATAGAAATAATAAATAATAAACAAAACATGAATAATAAATAAGAAAAACAAAATAGTAAAATGGAATAATTAAAATAATATTAAACCTAAATAATAAATAAGAAAAACAAAATAGTAAAATGGAATAATTAAAATAATATTAAACCTAAAGTTCTACCCCCCAAATATATTAAAATAATACATATGTACATGTAAATCTAAAAAGTGATAAAATAATAAAAAATAAAAGATAATGCGAAAATGATAAATAAATATAGTCCAAAGTCTAGCAATGCATCTCCTAAAATTAAATGACTTGTCCAATGTTCATTGAACTTAGGTGGTCGAGATGTATATTTTGGTAAAAAATCATGCACTATGCTTCGATATAACACTCCGATTGTCGGGTTAACTCATGCATGTATCCTCTTCGATGGTGGGGCTAACTCATGCATGTATGCTTTCCAATGGATATGCCTTTTTGATGGGTGCATTTTCTGATATTCTATCGAGGTCCCATGGTCAGGAAGGTGAAGGAAAATTAAAATGCAATCCTAATGGCTAGGTAAATCTCGATGGGGCTGAAAAATATCAAAACAATTATACTCCCAATGAGGTTGATTTAGGCCTAAGTCTCGAGGAATGAAGGAGGTTTCCTAGAGGTAATTCTCGATGGGAATTTACCGTGAAGAATGGAGATGAATCTTGATGGGTATGAAGACCAATGAAATATTAAGTCGAAGATTGAAAACTGATGGGTGAGGGGGAAATGAAAAAATAAAGTTAAAAATTAAATGAAATTAAAATTAAATTAAATAAGAAAAATAACATAGAAACATACAACCTAGGATTTAAAGGAAGAATAGGAAGAATGGAAAAAACAAAAACAAAATTAAAATGAAAGAGAAATAAACGAATATATATATATGGGATATGGAAAAAAAATGAGAATGTGCATATAAAAACTATATATTGGGGTTTTAGGCAAAACACACCATGTAAAAATAGCTTACCCATGTAAAACTTATTTTATTCATGCAAAACTGATTTTAAAGTAAGATTTATTTTTCCCATGTGAAAATAAATACCAAGGGTAATTTTGGGGAAAACTATGGGAAATTTGTAAAAAACATGTGAAATCAAAACCATGTGGTTTATTTTTTTTTTGGATCATCGCACCTTGTATCAGGATCACCTGTGAAATCATTACGCTCACAGGGAAGGTGCGGCTCTCAAGAAATTTTCAAGCTAGGGTTTGACAGTCGTGGTCTCAATAACAACCAATATGGTCACCAAAGGGAGAGGGAATGCAACCCCCTCATACAAGAAGGTAGTGGTGGACAGAGGGAAAGGACCACGAGGTGACAGTTTCAAAGAACCTCTAACAGGTACCTCGGGATCAAGATCATAAAAGAAGCGAGAGGGCAACCAAGAAAAAAGTGATCACGTGTGGGAAGGAGCCAGAGAAGCCCAGAACGATGCACAAGAAACGACAAACCCTAATGGGGTAGAGGGTCGCAACCCATGCAAACCTAAAAAAACAATGATACCCAAGGTTATATTGGAAGACCCCCAAACACAACTCTTACGGGATCAGATGAAGACGCATGCACTGATCTGCAAGTTCATGGGCCGGTGGCCCATAGAAAAAATGTTGCGCAACTGGATAAAATACCATTGGAAGCCAAGTGGATAACTGGAACTCCACTTGGGCTTGAAAGGATTCTTCACCACAGTCTTTATGAACATGGAGGATAGGAATAAAGTCTTTGAAGGGGGACCATATTTCCACACCTCAGCGGGGCTATACATTCGTCCATGGAAGGAAAATTTCTCCCCAGAGAAAGAAACCTTTAAAAATGTCCCAGTCTGGCTAAGGATTTAATCCTTACCACTAGACTACTGTCTCCCATCCACCTTCGAAGCCATAGGGAATAAGCTTGGAAAATATGTCAACACATCGGAAGCTACTCTAAAAGGCAAATATACATCCTACGCAAGGATCTGCATCGAGATGGATGTTTCGGGAGCGCTCCCGGAAGCCATAAGCCTAGAGTTTAGGGATGAGGAATAGATACAAAGCGTAGACTACGAGCAGATCCCATTTCGATGCAGAATATGTCATGAACATGGACACCTACTAAGAGAATGCCCTCTTAACAAAAAACAAGAAGCGAAAAACACCAAGCTATATCAGGCTGAGGACGGTTTTGTGAAGCCAAATCACAAAGGCAGAGGAAACAAGAGACAAGGCAAGGCCCCAATGGGAAGCAACCTGGAAGCCATGATTAGAACAGAAGGAAGGGGAAGGCCTAACCAAGGGGAAGAAGGAAGGACAAAAATGATGAAAGATAAGGATGCGAGGGAACATGCAACTCAGGAAAACACAGAAACTCCAAGCAACAAAGGCAAACAAGGAGGTAGAGCAAGTCCCAAGGAAGGAGAAAACGAAGATTCCAACACCCCAATGCAAGAAGCAGACGAAGATTCAAAGATGACTCCAAGTGAGGTAGGAACAGAGGACCCCGATATCAGAGATATTCTGGAAAGGGAAGGAATAGATCTACTGAATATACTGGAGAAATGGAAAATGTAGGGAGCAGACAATGTTCCAGTAGAGCAACTCGATCACATTCAATATCTCTTCTTCCTAAGGGAGGAAGCGAAATCCATAGGGATCAAGTGCATGCATGGCGAGATAGGACACCTGGGAATCAAAACAGGCGTTGGACAACCAAAACACTCACCCAAGCAGGCAAGGCGAAAGAAAGGCAGAAAATCAAATAGCGTAGCCCTACAAGAACTAGGATCCTTGCTGATAAATTCAGGTAAGATTAAAAATCTCTTCCCCAAATCCCCCCCACATGTTTAAATGAATATCATAACATGGAATATAAGAGGCCTAAATATCCTAAGAAAGAAAAGAATCCTTAAAAATAGATTGAATAAGGAACAACCTGACCTATATTTCATTCAAGAGAAAAAATGCACTTTAGATAGAATGGAAACAATCATTAAAAAACACTGGAGGAAGTACAAGATGTTGGTTTTCGAAAGCCAACAGATAGCAGCAGGTATCCTCACCTTGTGGAACCCACAATTGTTGAACCTACTTGCAATAGAAGCCATGAGAAACACACTTTCTGTTAATATGAAAATTATAGGGAACACAGAGGAAATTCTATGTACTAATGTGTATGGCCCCAAGGTGATCGAGGAAAATAGGAGATTGCTCCTTGACCTAGAGAATCTAAAGGAGTGTACCCACAACCTCCATTGGATACTTGCAGGGGATTTCAACATCATCACTACACTCGCGGAGAAAAAAGGGGGCACCAGGAGATTTGACAAAGATGCATAATATTTCTCAGCATTCATTGACACAATGAAGCTCATGGACATCAAGACCAACAATGGCTAGTTCACCTGGAACAAAAAATGACTAGGTCGCCACCAAATAGCTACAAGGCTAGATAAATTCTTGGTGTTAGAATCAATCATGCTGCAGGGACTAACTTTGGACTGCAACATCCTCCCATGGGGGGGATCAGATCACTGGCCAGTTCAACTGGAAGCAAATTTTCAAACAACACTGAAGAACAAACCATTTAGATTTGAGAAGTTTTGGATTGACCATCCCACCTTCAAGGAGAACATCAACCAATGGTGGTGGGAGGAACTTTTGGACCAAGGGACAAGGATGTTCAAACTTTATAAAAAACTCAAATACATCAAACAAAAACTCAAGGAGTGGAACAAGGAAGTCTTTGGAAATATAAACTAGGGGAAAAAGAGCATCGAGGACAAAATGAGGAAACTACGGGAATAGTGCATCGAAGAGGGATACACAGAGGATCGAAAAAAATAAGAGATCCATTTGACCCAGGAATGGGAAGCAAGATGCCTGCAGGAAGAAACCCTGTGGAGTCAAAATTCTAGAATAAGGTGGCAAAAGGAAGGAGAGAGGAATACCAAGTTTTTTCATAGAACAACTATTGCAAGAAGATCCCACAACAAAATCTTGAAGATTAGGGATCAATATGGGATCGAAAGAGAATCCCACTAGGAAATTGAGAATACACTAGTCAACCACTTCCATGGGATAGCCCAGGAACCAAACCAATATAGATTGGAGGCCATACAAAGAATAATTCAGCACGTCCCCATGCTGGTCACAGAGGAGAAAAATGTTGGCTTAAGCAAACCCATTGCCAAGGAAGAAATTGACCAAGTGGTCTAGGAGATGCCCAATGGAAAGGCCCAACGGAAATGTTTTGTGGAAGGCAGACAAATCCTGGACAATATCATCCAAGCCCATGAGATCATTCACACGCTGAAAAGCCAAAGGAGAGGGGGGATGATAATCCAACTTGATTTGGCGAAGGCTTAGGACAAAATAAGTTGGCACTACATGGCTAAGACTCTGGAAGCTTTTGGGTTTGACCATCACTAGATCAACTGGATAGTCACTCTAGTCTCAATGACAAGCTATTCACTACTAATAAATGGAGCCCCAACCAAACCTTTATGTCCATCCAAAGGCATAAGACAAGGGGACTCGTTGTCCCCCTTCTTGTTCATTATAATTATGGAAGGAATAAGTAGAAGTATAAAATGCGCAATTGCAGTTCATTGATGATACCCTACTCCATGGCACACCTCCACACATCAACAGTTCATTGATGATACCCTACTCCATGGCACACCCACTGTAAAGGAAGCAAAGTATTTTAAAAGAATATTAGAAGACTTTGGGGAAGCCTCGGGGGTGGAAATCAACCACTTCAAATCGATGATATCTTTCTTCAACACTAATCTAGCAATTCAACACAACCTGGACAACATTCTAGGGTTTGAACACAAAACGCTCCCAACAAAATACTTGGGAATCCCCCTGACGGATAGAGCCTGCACCAAGGCCATGTGGGAAGGAGTTATCAACAAATTGTAGGAGAGGGTAAAAAATTGGACATATAGAGCCCTAAACCTGGTTGGAAGGCTTATCCTCACCAAAACGGTTCTTTAATCAATCCTGACGTATATGATGTCAGTGTTCCCAGCCCCCAAAGGAATTCTACAAAAGATAAGATCCATCCAGAGAGACTTCCTATGGCGCGATGTAGAACATAAAAATAAATGGTCCCTGGTGTCCTGGGATAAAGTATGCAGACCAAAAATAAAAGGTGGTCTGGGGTTACAAGACCCACAAGTAACCAATGAATCCTACGGGGCAAAGCTCTGGTGGATATGGGTAAAAGACAACTCGGTATTGTGGAAAAACCTATGGAAGGCCAAGTATGCCCCGAACATAAGCGACCAAGAGAGAATTCAGTTCATGGGCACAAGGGAGGGATCATCCATCTGGAATCTTTCCTGGGGCAACAAGCACTAAATCCAGAAACACAACTTCTGGGAAGTCATAAATGGTAGAACAACAAGGTTTTGGGAGGATGCATGGCAACAAGAACCTAGAATGGAAAATCCAGACAGAGAGGAGATTCAATAGGAAATGATTGGGCAAGGCAAAAAAAAAATCGACCATTACTGGAAGTAAAGGGAAGGCAACACCAGGTGGCAGATCTGGGACAAACTTAAGCCACAAAATAGAACCCGGACCGAAACAATCATGAAAGAGGGGGAGAAGGAATTGGGAAAAAGGAAAATTGGGGTATCAGAAGAAGAGGACCAATTAAGGTGGGGTAGGAAAAATGGGGGTGAATTCAACTTAAAAGAAGCATGCTATTACATCGTAGGTTAGGACCAAGAAAATCCAGAGCAAATGTGGGAAAATTTTTGGAAAAGCCCCCAATCGTCAAAAATCAAAATGTTCAAATGGCTTGTTCTACACAATTGAATTCTAACTTCAGAGAACCTCATGAAAAGGGGTTTCATAGGGCCCTCTCGTTTCCATATTTTTCTAGACAAGGAGGAAACAACTAACCACCTCCTCGATGAATGCAATTATACAACAAAGATTTGGGATTGGGCGGCAGGCATCTTCCGACAATCCAATAGGATCCGGGGGAACATCAGTGCAACCATCAACAATTGGAATGAGGGTTACAATGAAAATGAAATGGTGAACCTCTACTGGACTTTAACATTGGGGATGATCATCTAGGAAATGTGGAAAGAACGTAACAGGCGCATCTTCAGGAATGAAAGCATATCGACAGAGAGGATAAAGGAGACAATAATCTCTCAAATAAGAGAAACAATGTAGAGCCGCAACTGCAATATGGAGAAAGCACAACTCACAGACCAAGACTCCTAGATCCTAGACCTTTTCCAACTGAAAAATTGGGGCAACAACCTAAATGTAGGGTGCAACCCGCAACTCCAGATAGGATCCTGCAACTAGACTCCCCCTCCATCAGGGTTCCTCAAACTGAACTTTGATGGGGAGGAAAAAGGAAATCTAGGAGTGGTAGGGGCAGGCAACGTGATTAGAGACAGTGGAAGCAACATCATCTGCTTGTACACTGAGAGCATGGGAAACTCAACCAACAACATGGCGGCATTTCAAGCCCTGGAACTTGGCCTTGAAATCCTAAGGTGCGAAAGGATGAAAAACATCATCTTGGAAGGTGACTCCACCCTAGTTATCAACACATAAAAAAGAATCCAAAATGGCACCAGAGTGGGCAAGGTTCAGCGCCACTAGTGCCTTGCACACTCCCTACAAAAAATCCAGGAACATCTGAGAACTATGAACACAATGGAGTTGCGTTGGGTGCGCAGGTCAGCGAATGCGCTAACGAACAGGCTCGCCAATAAGGGGGTCGGAAAGGAAGGTATGTAACTAGATGACACCTGGATCAGCATTCTGGATGGGCAACGCAGAACAGACTGCAACCATCTTGCGAAAAAATATCATGAAGGTAGGTTAAGCATGGAAGGTCACATCGAGGAGGATATCGCAAGGCCCCACGGAAGGTACGCGGGCCCCAGGCAGGATAGGACTACTCAATACTCTGACACTAATCATCATGCAATATTATAATAAGCATCAGATGGATGAATGAAAGCAGGGCCAGTATGCCAGTAAGAGGCATGGGGAAAGCACGAGTGAAAGGCCAAGAAACAAGTCGCATGCAACGAATGATGTAAGGACAAATACAGGTACGAAGAGAAGCACAACCAAATCACAAGAAAGCAAGGGAAGTAACTACACAGGGACAAAGGACAACCCATCATGACCATCTGAGCCTTAATAGGAAAATTGACAGAAGCACACATCATCGCGAGCAAACCAATATTGAAAGGATGGGCTCACAGCGGGGAAAGGTCAATAAGAAGAGGAAAAACAAGAATAGATGCAATCAGAAGGAGCGCAATAGTATGGATTTTCACAGAGTCCAGGGGAGGGACAAGAAGAATACCTAGGGAGTGAGGAACATGATGAGTAACCAACACAGGAGCTGCGACATGCAGAGTAGGATGGCATGTCTAAAGAAAACGCACAGGAAAAGGAATCCCCTTGGGAATGAAGTATCGAAAAGTACGAGGAGGCAAACAAGAATGGCACGGGCTGCGGAATATGTGAAGGGAACCTTCCAAACTCGGGTTGCGTCGAAGAGTAAGGAAACCATCACCCAGTGGGAGAAGGAATTAAATAACAAGTGCAAAGGTAAAGCACAGGATGCATTAGTACATGAAGCGGACTGGGTAACTGATCTGAGGGCCACACAACCTAGGGAAACCCTCTTCCACAAAATGGTGGAGATGGTGTGGATAACTAAGATGATGATCGAAAAAGTAATTTCAGAGAGTGAAGAAGCCAGGCAGAAGGAGAAAAAGGAAAACAAGACAATGTTGGACGAGATCTTGCGTTGCCTCAGCAGTCTGGAAACTATCACCAAACTGTTATTAGAGGTAGAGAAGGACCAGAAAATCAATATGGAGCATTTGGCTTCCCAGTTCCACCTCTACCTACGTTATGTACTTCACATGGACATCACGCCCACCTATGGACACGGTGCACTAGCTCAAATCAGGAAGAATCACACGACCTCACAGAAGGAAGATAACAAGAGCCAGGCATATGGTGGGAAGGTGCATAAACACTTCATTGTTCTGGATTAATGAATTGGAAGTCTATAGGAAGTCATGCCATGCCTCGTCAGGTTAGCGTAGATATCTTTCTCGCTCTGGTTTAGGAGGATGTTTTTAGTCTCTTCCTTTATATATATGCTCTTTTCTCCAACTGAACTCGGAAGGTTTGGTCTGGTTTCCCTTGGTGGGAGACAAGAACCATCCCTTGCTAATCACAACTTGTGCAACTAGGGACCCCCTAGCCTGGTTTCCTTCTAGGCAGACCAAGAGGCACACCTTTCGTATCATATTATCTTCAGTAATATAGATCCATACACTCACTTACAAAAAAAAAAACATGTGGTTTTGCAAAACCATGGGAAAATTGAAAATAAAAATAAATAAATACATAAAAATGAATAAATAAATAAAAATAAAAAAGAAATAATTAAAATTAGTCCAAGATACACATGAGTGAGGGTTCCATGCCAGTCAAGGTTCCACACCAGTCAAGGTTCCACACCTAGGGATAAAAAATAGGAGTAAGGTCTACCATGTAGATTTCAAGCAACCGGGTGTCGAGTCGGGTAGGTATGTCATATGGATATCACGAATGCTCAAATTCAGATACAAAAAATGGAAAGTGACCAAGGGATAAAAAGATGACACGTCATGCAACACATTAACGTCATCAAGAGTGACTCGTATGATAAAATGAGATCAACACTAGCTAGGAACATACATGATAATATTGGAGGGAATACATAATAATATTGCAAGGAGAGGGAAAATTATTGGATTAGGGAATAGGTTCCCAAATCACGACATAATTCATGAAATTGATTACGACAAGTAGTGAGAAATCATTGGGTGACAATATGTCAAGGTTCCACGTCCAAGAATCTCGACAGGGCTTTGGGCCTGGGTTTTCGATGAGAGGGGAGGTTGAAAGAACCCGATAGAGATTAATTCTAAGAAGCTCACGCCCTTTGGACCTTGGGAATATCAATAGGGAATTCACTTTTCTATCTCGATGAGACAAACTCAATGAGGGGATACCAATAGGATTTCATCCTTCGGCCTTCATACCAGTCTTAAGACAATTCACACTCAACAATTTGTTGGTTGTGGAGCTTCATTATCTTCCTGATTCATAGGTCTTATTTCAGTCATGTTTGGACCCCATTTCTTGATGGGGGGTGGGGGGGAATTCCCCCCCCACATATAGATCCAGGGTATAGCGACACTTTATGGATCCCCCTCCCCCTTGACAAGGGTTCGAGGGCAGTGCCCCCGAAGTTAATTTTTTGGGAAATCTTTCTTGTAAAATATTGTAATTTCGTAGTCAATCTAGACCGTTCATTATAAGGTCGCAGATCTGACGATAGAAGTTATGTTAGGGTTTTTTCCATTATAATGAAACCCTCTTTTATGATAAATTGTATTGTCATTGTGTGAGAGAGCGAATATTGTATTCTAAGAGAGGAGATTGTGAGAAAAAAAAGAAGAAGTTACAATGGGAGTGTTGTAGGATGTATCCCTTCATTTGTTGGATAATAAAAAGGAAGGACTTGACAATTTCTCTGGTGGATGTATCCCACACTGGGTGAACCACATATATCTATGTCTCTATTGTATTGTGTATCTTCTGTGTTTTATTTTCGCATCTTTTTTATTTTATTTCTCTGCGATCCTATTTTTCTAATACACTCTGAATGGGGATTCCTAATAGAGTAAATCCAATGATCTCACAAGACAAGACTACGGGAAAGGTGGATCTGATAGCCTTGCAATCTTCAGATCTCGTGGCAACTCTAAGCAAATGTGAATCTATTTTCTAATGAGTGAGACCCTGGTAAGGGTCAAGATTCCGGCCTCATCAATGCAATGGTCATAAAAAACAAATCTAACTAAGGTTTGGGAAAGGCATGGCTTAGTTCATAATGTTGATTGTTGGCTTCAAATGATAGACAAGATTCACATAGAGATAAATAAAGGAAATAATAAGAATATCAAGGGATTCCCCACATGAATTTCAAGGCTAGAGTGGTCATGTAAAGGAAGTGACCCTGCGGACATGCTCCTGCAAACACATAAAATATGAAATCAATTATGCGAGTAAGAATACACTTGTCATTATACCATAAACATTATATTCTCTACCTTCAACAAACTTATGAACAAGTGTCGAGTTTGTTAAAAGATAATCATCCATGATTTCATATGTTGTAGATAAGTGTCTTGAACGTTGCATGTACCAAGTCTCAAATTCATAGAAATGATTAATGATCTTGTGATTCACACTACGAGTTTGAAACTAAAGAGTATGATCAACATACGAGAGCATAAAGATGAAAGAATTAGGCACAACATGCAAGAAAGAGGATGCAAAATTTAAGTTATCCATTCAAAAAATCCTCAAAAACAAACTCATTCAAGACAATCGTTAATCAAGATCAAACCTCCAACTCCTTCAAGTTAGATAAAGATTTAACATTAGTCTCAAGTAGTCGAGGGGATTTGTTGTGGCCTCAAAAAAATGGTGACACGCTAGAAGAACCATTTATCTATGTTAGTAGAATTCAAGGGCCTTTACTTCAAATTTGAATGTTAGGATAAGCTCAACAAACTTCAGACAATCTTCCAATAATCGTGGGTACCAAAATGACTCCAAGTTTCTAAAAGATATAAACCAATATTTCAAGTACTTGTTATCTAAAATACCCTTTTCAAAGAGCCAATTAGTGAGGTAAATTCTTTTACTGGCTACACACTTCAAATTGGCTTTGGTTCAACCATGGGTTTACACTTTTTATAACAAGCAAACATCTACATACATGTGTTCCTCATCTCTCTTTTTCTCGCATTACTATGATACTAGAGAACATCCATAGCCCTGATGAAATTTCCTCGTTACCATACAAGCATGGCCACGCTTCCAACAAATATCCATAGCCCCCATGGGTTTACTTGTACTTCCCACACTATTAATAGTTCTTTCAACTTCCTTTTTATTTCAAAATATGCTCACCCTTTTAGATTTTATATGTAGATATGCATATGCATACAGGGTGTGAAGAAAACAGGGTGATACGAGAGTTGCTTTGATTTACTGAGTAGATGTTATGCATTTTAGTTTAACCCACAAGCCTCCCCAAAAGCCATCATAGTATTTTCCATATTAGTAATATGAAGTGGATGGAGCTCAAAGAAAAGGGTAGATAAACACTTTCTTATACTTGTGTATTATTATGGTATACTCAAATAATCACATGTGTTCCACCACAACTATCAATCCATACCCATAGCTAAGAACTTCATGAATGTTCATTCAGATAGAGCATCTCATGTGTCTCATGACTTGTAAAACTTTCTTCAGTATGTGACAATAATTGGACCAACCCCTCACTCAAACTTATATATTAATCCGCAAGGAAAACAAAGAAGTCAAATTAGCTCAGGGAACATACCAACATTCAAATTAAGATATGGAAGCAATATTTACAAGAAGAAAACAAATGCTAGAACTAAAGATAAAACATGAAATAAAAACTAAACTAAGAGAAGCCAGAAACTGAAAATGTTCATCATCAAAATAAAATGAAACCAACTGAAAAATAAGAAGAGAACCTAGTAGAAAGGAATAAATCTATGGAAACACAAGAGTATGAGTGATCTGCACAAAGGTATCATTATTTCAGCTCCAAGAATTGGAAGAATGGAAGAATATTTATTAAGTAAACTTTTCACATAAGCTAAGACCCATCAATCAATATTTTCAGGACTAAGACATAACATGGAAAGAAAAATCAACAATACTATGATGAGCAGTGATCAAGAAAATCGATATCCAATCAAGATTTGGTTTCAACAAATTTGATATTTTTTAGTGACAAAAACTCAAATTGTTGAAATGCCCAAAAAGTTTCACCAAGATATTGAATGCCACTTTGATTATTGATCAAGATCACCCAATGATTGTATCATTCATCCCTGATGGTATAAGAATATGAATCCAGTGCCATGGTTGAAAATTTAAGTAAATAAGGAAGTAAAACTATGTACACATTAAAAGAAATAAAGTGACTACACTAAACTAAGAGAAAAATTAGAAGCACACTTTGTTAGTCATTACGAGAAGAATTAATATTGAAAGTTAGGCTTGTAATCCCAACAACATAATATAAATCATGATGGACATCCTTGGAGAAACATTTTGGTGAAGACTCGGAAGTAACCAAGAATAAGAATTAGGCAAGATAAGTCAACCATTCAAAATAAACCCCAATAGAAATATTTTCGGGGTACAAATCTGAAATGAAAAACAAGCAAGATTATGAAAATTGATAATCTAGTGGGAAAACTTCACAACACGATCCTCTAATCCAACTATCACATATAATTGATCTTTCATTTAGTGAAATAAGAAAAATGTTTCGGGGAGCTAACAAAATGGGTTAATCGAGAAGTTTAGTCAAAACAGATTTTCAAAAATTTAATTACATGAAACATTCCACAAACCCATAAGCTCTCAATATTTCTTAACATGAGCAAGTCCTTTGCACACTTGCAAATAATAAATTTTTCAACAACACAAATTTTGTTTGATATTTATCACCAAAGCATCAATTTATCTTTTCCATCAAAGATAATTATTAATCCCAAATATTCAAGTGATCCAATCTTATGAGGCAAAGAGGAGATATTACAGTTATGGAGGTCATCAGAATAATCATGATATAAAATGATTCCTTGTATCAACTAGATCAGAAACCAAAATGGGAAAACATGAATGAGACTATATTATTAATCAGTTGTTGATTTGGTGAAATTTCGGTTGATTAAAAAATGTTGCCAAGGAACATGAGCAGCCAAGTTTAGATTAACACTTACCTAAGTTGTTTTTTTTCAAGAGAAAATCCTGAGCTATTGGTTGCACAAACCATTTCATAACCCGCATAACAAAAGAGAAAGTTATGATTGACTATTAGATGGTTTGAGAAAAACTCTTCCTCTAAATTACTAACTTGTTATAATGAAATTTGACTATAAAAGAAAAATAAAAAAAAACAATATTAAAACTAATCCTAAGAAAAGCTTGCTAAGTTACTCTAAACTTAAACTATATTGACTGTCATAAAACTCATATAAAATCATAACGCCAATGCAGTCATTCAAGTGTTCATCTTTCATTGATTTAACCAAATCTCACAACCTTCTTTCTGAGAAATAAACAATATGTGTTTTCCCACAATATTCCCTTCGACATGAGACTTAGTGTCGTTGATGGTTGTAAGATTTGAATCCCTGGACACAATGTCTTGTTCTTGCAATCATAATCAATCAATTTAAACAAATGGAACCATAAAACTTTAATTCCATCCATCTCCTAAATATATGTGTCCATCACCAATCTCTTCTCATGCTTACAAGATAAAATTAAATAATATGATTCAAAAGTCACCATCATTACACAATGATTATCTTCAATCTTGTAACAATCAAGAGGAAATCACAATGTAAATGGGAGAAATTAAGACACTCTAGAAAGGTTCAAAAAATCTCGAATCAAAACCTAGATGGATCGACCCTGCCATCATAAATGAAAGACATAATTAGAAATCATAAATGAATCAAATGACCAAAGCCTGATTTCTACTGAGTTGAAGTTTGACATGATGGGAATATCCATGAAATTGATATCATAAAGTCCCAAGAGTGTTCCACACTGAGAAACTTATGAATTTCACTTCCTTAAGATTAAATATCACATAGAATATTGAGAAAATGAAATGTTGATGAGTGAACAACTTGTCTCTCCAATGGATAGGTTTTTTGTCAAAAGACCTAAACATGTAATTGTTGGTGCAATTATTTGCATAATATATTACCAAACATAAATTATCAACCGGGATTCGTAATTAGTAGAGTCGATGCACTATATGTGTCGATAACAAATAGGTTCCTATGTCTGATGAGTATAGCTTGAAGAAGAAATATTCAATAACAAAATACTATGTTTTCAAAGATAACACTCTTCACACAATTCATAAATTAGAAAGAAAAACTTGCAATCATGCACTCAAAAGATTTTGCTTAGATAATGCCTTGTCCATTTACAAGCTCATGAAGTGGAAATATGGACTTTGAATCTGTTATCTGTAGCTAATATCCTTAACAACAACTAACAAGAAAATATGGGCACACTTCAACAGTACCACTCCAAACTTAGAAGAGAGAAATGATAACAAAACTTCTCAAGCAAACAATGAATCGAAAGGTTCTTTCTTAGGTAACAAATATGTCCATTAGAGGCTCATGAAATGAAGAGATGAACTTAAGATCTTGTTCCCTGTAGCATTTGAAACAACAATCAACAATCCACTTTATCCACTCTTAGAAAGAAATCAATCATAACCCTATCAATGCCAATCAAATCTGTGTAATACAAAAAAGAGTCAATATAATTGAGAGGCTTCATTAAATGTTGCATGAAGGTGAGAGATGAAGTCTGATCTCATTTCTTGTAACAACTCACTTCAAACTTGCAAGAAATTCTTATCTAATTCTGCGCACACTTCAAAATCAATTGATGCATCCCAAACATAAATTTAATACAATCTTGCAATTCTAGAAATTACTTCATTTCTACACAGGAAACATAATTTTTAATGAGATGTTCCATTTAAATGATTATGTAATGTGAATGATGGACTCCCAATTGTTCTTGTACTGCCACACTTTGCAATCAATTCTAATAGTGAAATCAAAAATGAAATCAAAACAACAAGTACATGAAATAGAAATCTATGCTAATAATTTACAATGAGCTTACCAAGATGGATCGGTGGGCCCTTGTCGATACCAACATGGAATATTTTAGATTAGAATATGATAAATTCTAAGAGACACATAGGATCCTTGAATTCAAACTTCCATTGATCTTCAACAAATAAATTTACAAAAATAGTTGGTTCAGAAATCCAATTTGCAACATACTAATTCCTCTTTCTTCAAGAACCAATCTTACATCATAATAATAATTCCCTTCTACTCAGAACTATAAGGTCTTATTTATACATAAAATACATGGAGTAATGGATGAAACTGAATCCCTAAACTAAGAAAACAATTTTTATAATTTTAGGATAAATCCCAAAAATCTGTGTTTTTTTAACAATTTGGGCAGATTCGAGTTAGCCCCTCACCCATATCTCCCAAAACAATTCCAATTTTGAAAAACAGCCCAATTTTTACTCAATTTGTCATATGCTGGACAAAACCCATGTATTAGAATTTCTAGATCTGATACCATATGCACGTAAATTGAGGCGCAAGTTGGCAGTTTGAGTTTTTTTTATAATTTTGGCAGAATCATTCCCCCTGAGTTGGAGGTCCACATGTGCGAGATGAGAGAATTATGACACATGTTTCCACATGAAAACATCACTCTAAACAAAACCCATGAGCTCGATTTTCTTTTAGAAACATTCAAAAATTATGAATTATGTCTAGTATCGGATTAGCACAGGTTCGTACCGAAATAGGTGGAGCCTTGGTACCGGAATAGACTGGGTACCGGATCATGTTTCTTAAGATTCAAAGTGATTAGTATCATACATAATCAATCATTTAATCGAATTAATTCAATAAAACTAAACAAATCATGCTTTAATCATAAGTTACCTCTTATGCACGTGAACAAGGTCATAGAGTGTATTATGGAGGAAACAATCAATTAGATACACATTGAATAGGTCGAATAGGATCAGATAGAAGGTAATATAGGGAATTTAAAGTGTCAAAATGGAGACTCAACATTCCCCCATGCTTAATTCATTGCATGTCCTCATGCAACAATGATCTTCGAAATTTCACAATTGATGATACTCCTCACTCAATCAAGCATTCCCTGAAGTTAAGTCTTATCCAATCTATTTTCAATCAAAGTTAGGAGAAAGGGTTGGATGTGACTTTAATATGATTATAGGATAGTGGCCAAGATTTTTCATAATTACTTTCACTAATAGCCCCCCCTGGCTAGATTACCCTTAAAACAAAAGTGATATAAACATGGTTTAGATATCATTTGAAGAGAGGAACACATAAAGGAATACATCCCAATATGATTAACTCGTTTCAGATCCAAGTTTTTAGAGATGAAGCTCTTCTTGTTTAGGTAAGGTGAATTACACATATTGAGGGTCCCACTTCTCGTGCAAAACTATTTTTTTAAAGATAGCTCTCTAAAATGGATACTTGAAGGTTCTTAAGAACATCATCCAAGAGATATAAAGGTCATCTCCTAGCCTTGATTGGATAGTGATTGCTTCAGAATGAGATCCAAGGGTTTTTGTTTAGTTTTAAGTGTGCCACTTTATGTTTTTCAACTCCCTTTACTTGACATAGCCCCGTTGTCAGCAGGCCTATTCAATACCCCGACGGGTTTACCTTAGTACCATACAAGAATGGCCCCGCTGCTAGCAGGCATGTTCAGTACCCGGCGGGTTTACTTGTACTTCCTTTTTATTATATTACTCAAAAGATTTAGAATAATGTATACTGTTCATTGACAGTTTTAGAGTATAAGGAAGACAGGTGGTATGAGAGTGTTTTAGATTTATTAGGCACATAATTAATTGTTTGCAATTATCCCAAGGGTGACATCATCCACATTCAACTCAAATCTCAGCTATTCAATGTATAATGGAACATATCGGATAATGACTAAGAGGTCCCTCTAGTTAATCCTATTAGGGTTCTCATGAAAGTTCATTGTGGTTTTGCAAGGGCAGTCCACCACATGAGGTTTTCATCAATACCTCTCAAGAGAAACTTTTAAAGATAAACTTGGATAAGAACTTGTTGAATCAACTAGGTTAGTACTATACATAATGGTGTCACCACTTTTCAATGGATATTTCAATTAGCAATCACTTCTTCAAAATAATGATGTAATAGGACAAGTGAACACATTATCATATACATCTAAATGTGAAAATATCTTCTTAAAGGAGAGAAAGGATGATTCATTCAAGGTTGAGTGTATAAATGTAGGAGGAAGATGTGCATGAGAGTAAAAATAATTCAACACAAGACTTAAATGATCCTTGATAGAAAGAACATGCAAGGGGTATATGATGGATGATTTTTTCTCATTCATGATGACAACCACTTCACCAAGGAATTAAGTGATAATATATGAGGAGATGTATAGGAGGGCTTGCAAAACTTCATGGTAGGGAGCATGCAATAATTGAGAGTAACCATATGTTTACTGCATAATTAGTCTAATTCCTTTAGTAAAATGAAAAATGTTGATTTTATATGTCCTAGTACTTAAATCGAGCAGCAAAACTTGAATATATGATTAGAGCTACCAACACCTTATTACCAGTACTGAATCGCTTGAGTACCGTATGGACGCAGGGTTGTGCTTCAATACCGGAATAGCACAGAGGAAGACATTGTTTGCAGTATCGGCTAAACGCTATTCTGCATTACCGGAATAGAATGGTACCAGAATTCTGGAAATGACTATCAAATCCCAGCACTAAACATGTTGATTTGGCCTCGCCGACGGAAGTCGCAAAAGAATGTGAAGGTTTCAACAACCACTACCCCATGCCTAAGATTTTGCATGGCCTAATGCAAACAATGCGAGATGCTAAAAATGGTCGCTCAGAGAGTTCTGAACACCTGCTCAGAGAGTTCTAAAAAACTAGATTTTTATTCATGCTTACAAACATAATATTTAGGGAAAATGTCAAAAGTTGAATTATTAGCTATCAATAAAATGGTTTGGAATTAGCATTTAGTTTCAACTTCTTTTAAAAAGATCATTGAATTGATCATCCTTGTGAAATAGTGGTTAGAAATATCCAGTGAAGCCATGTGCGTAATAGGGTTAGAAATATATTCATACTCGTGTTTAAAAGATAAATTTTAATGCATACCGGAGTATGAAGGACCAGTTTCTTTGATGACGAGATCAAGCAATAAATAAAAGAGTGGTGTGACCTAATAACTAATTGAAACCATATTTCAATAGGATCACTATATTCTTGTTTCTGTTCTTTGTTTAGGTCACACTGAATGCCCTCCTCCACCATGCTATGTAGATTATCCTCTTCAAGATGGTTGGTCTTTGGAGTACACATAGGATCTATTGAGAGGCATGCTAAGGACTCCTCAATCTCATGTTCCACTGGTTGCTCTCCATTGAATTTTATCCATGATTCTTTATTCCCTTCAACAAATTGACAAGAGGAATCCGATGACACTTCTAAATCTTCCTATGGAGAGACAACTAGATTCTTGACTGCTGTGAGGATATTCTCTTCCTGAGAGGTGGATATCCCAGCTGCTACTAGAATGCGAGAAAGTTATTGGAGGAACATTCTTCAAGCTCTTGATCATCCTTGAATTACTCTAGCTGGTTGATGATCCTTGTCTCGCAACACAGATTGGTACTCGGGGGGTTCTTACAGCACCCAAAACATGATTTATCATTAAAGATTTAAATTTTAAAACTATTTGCAAAAACAAAACACACCAAACTTGAACTCCTTGTGTTACTGGGACCCTGCTGTCATCAGGTTATCTGTTCGCACAAGTTAGCTTATCATAAGTAAAGCTAAATTTGCAAAAATAAAAACACACTTGCATCAAAAGAAGAGAGGAAAACCTAACTTTGGAGCAACCCCACCAAAGTGGATGTGTGGGCTCTCCCTGCATGTCTTACCGTCTTCTCTCCACCCTTAGGTCATCCATAAAACCAATCCAAAACCATTTAAGCAATCTGATTCAAATACTACCTATTACCATTTACAACTCCCCGGCAACTACACCAAAATGTTGGTGCAATTATTTGCATAATATATTACCAAACATAAATTATCAACCGGGATTCATAATCAGTAGAGTTGATGCACTATATGTGTCGATAACATATAGGTTCCTATGTTTGATGAGTATAGCTTGAACAAGAAACATTCAATAACAAAATACTATGTTTTCAAATATAACACTCTCCACACAATTCATAAATTAGAAAGCAAAATTTGCAATCATGCACTCAAAATATTTTTCTCAGATAATGCCCTGTCCATTTACAAGCTCATGAAGTGGAAAGATGGACTTTGAATCTGTTATTTGTAGCTAATATCCTTAACAACAACTAACAAGCAAATCTGGGCACACTTCAACAATACCACTCTAAACTTAGAAGAGAGAAATGATAACAAAACTTCTCAAGCAAACAGTGAATCGAAAGGTTCTTTTTTAGGTGACAAATCTATTCATTAAAGGCTCATGAAATGAAGAGATGAACTTAAGATCTTGTTCCCTGTAGCATTTGAAACAACAATCAACAATCCACTTTATCCACTCTTAGAAAGAAATCAATCATAACCCTATCAATGCCAATCAAATCTCTATAGTACAGAAAAGAGTCAATATAATTGAGAGGCTTCATTAAATGGTGCATGAAGGTGAGAGATGAAGTATGATCTCATTTCCTGTAACAACTCACTTCAAACTTGCAAGAAATTCTTATCTGATCTAAAATTGAAGAAGACTTGAAATACTTGAAATTATTGCAATGTAAATGTTATGTGTTTAAAGAAAATGGATCAGTTTGCAACACATAGATTAAGGGATTATTCATGCAAATTACACATAGACAGCAGCATAATCAATGAACATAAGTATATAAACACAGCAATTGATAAAGGAGTTCACCCCTCTCTTGGGCTACATCTCATGGTCCATCTTCCAATGGATCATTATTATTAATTGCTCAAAAGTGCTCAAAAACATGTCTTACAATGCTCAAACTGACCAACCAACTGCTCCAATGGCTTCAGAGCGTCCTAAAACCCCTAGCTGGGTTCTTTCGGCACCAAAATCGGTCGAAAAATGAGGAAGTTAGGCCTCCTGGAAGTTCCCCCTTCAAGCTTGTTGTCTCTACATCTACAAAACGCACCCTTGTTTAATGAACCTGGCACACACGCAATAAATAGCATGAAAACCCAGCACCGGGTGCAACCGCGCCAACGATGAAAACTGTAGGACGTTTATGGGTGTGACAGCCCCTAACCGCTTAGCACCGGGCACATGGAGGTCATATGACCTTGCGCATTCGTAAAAAGGGCTAACTGTCAAACCGTTTGAAAACTGCCCGCGCACCTTTCCGTATAGCCAAAGGTCATATAACACACAATAGAACCAGTGATTATATATATAAGTGCCACACCATTCCACGGTGGTCGGGGATATAACCGTTACAACTCCCGCATGGTGTATTTCATATGTGGTCACATGTTATACTGATATGACTGTGGGTCGGGGCTAAACCTCGGCCCGACCCCCCGTCGTTTAGTACATAGTTTAAATTCAAATAGAATTGAACACATATACATAACAAGGCACATCCGGTGGTCCGTTGGTTGGACGGTCTTTGCGAAGGCACTATGCAGTGGGGGAGGTCTGGGGGTTGAACCCCACGGACTCCAATAATTTTACATAACAACCCATAAACCAATAAAGGGGTGCCACGTGGCAACCCATGATTGGACCACGTGGCACCTTACCATTAACCAACGAAATTCCATGTGTCACCGTCTGATTCGACCATGTCTTCCAATCATCATATGCCATGTCACTTCTGTACGGTCGTATGGCCCTGCCACGTCAGCCTGTACGCATTGTACGGACTGTACAGTCAGCATCATTTTTTTTTGCCTGTTTGACTTCATGAACAGATTGCAATATCTCTCACTCCCGACATCCATTTGATATGAAACGAGTTGCATTGGGTTCGTAACGACAAGGCCTACGCTCTCGTCCGGTTTGAAGTGATTCCGAGAAATTTGATTTTTTGAGCAAAATTTGATCCCTTGATCACACCTCCCCATTGGGAAGATTTTGGACCTACAAAAGACTATTTTCAGTCTATGTTAATATGAGGGTAAATTTCCCTCACCCTTCCAACCTCAATCCACTTGGCCTTGCTTGGATTCGTCCCTTTAAGACCAACTCGAAGATACTCCACATTTCCTCGTTTTGAAGTTCGCATTCTCCTGTCAAGGATGGTGTCTTCCTGCAGTTCTGTTAGATACTCTGGAGAAAAATCATCTATGGAAGGAATGTGAACATGCTCTCCTTGATCATCAATCAATGGAGGCTCATACAACTTCAAATTCTCAACATTAACAACTGCATGCATCTGCATATAAGGAGGCAAATCTAAACGAAAAGCATTATTACCAATCTTGTCGATAATCTTGAAAGGACCATATCGTATCGGTTTCAACTTTTTACCTTCTCCCTTAAGCCTCTCCTTGCTAATGTAAAGCTAAACTTCATCTCCAACTTGGAAACTGTGATCAACACGATGCTTGTCATGTCTCATCTTGTACTTGGCCTGACTCTTTTCCAACTGCTCTTGCACCACTTGATGTATCGACTGAATTTGTTCAATGAACTTCTTTGCCCTATCA